>JAODFY010075232.1:0-12023 GCA_027580055.1 Paracaudina chilensis | reverse complement strand
GCCTTACATTAGGCTATAGTAATATTCGTTAGTGACATAGCCTAATCATGGCCCTAACGTAAGCTAGGCACCTATCATATCAATAGGAACGTTTTTGTTTCCTTAAATGCTACGATATATCCAAAAAGACCACTGATTGTATTTTGGCTGTACGGCAGACGTAATTACCCTAACGTTAGGCCTTAGCCTATAACAAAAATCCATAATCAAAACATATTGTTAGGCTATAGCTGTCTACGGTTGCTATGAACATTAGGCTAGGTCAATCATGCCTGTGGTCATCCTTCAACAAAATATGAAAAATAAAAAAATAAAAATTATTTTACTGAATCACATAAATTTGTGTAAGAAAATCAGATAATATTAAATCATATGTATAATATTAGTGTTAAACTCTTAGCATAGGGCCTATCTCATATTTTATGTTCATGTCGTGTTGTCATCCTTTAGGCTTCCAGTTGTTTGAGAGACGGATCGACGTTGGTTTTAAGTCGGCAAAGAGGTTGGTTCGACGTCGCCCACGTTTCCGTTTGCAAATCGGCGCAACGTCGTTTCGACGTCGTTGAAGATGTCCTCAGGACGTTGTTCCGACTAAATCCCGACTCTTTGAAATAGACATAGGAACGACGTCTTTTGTGCGTTGCCCCAACGTAAGGATAGGAAGTCTGTACAACGTCGTTGATAAGTCGGTGCAACGTCGTTTATAAATCCGTGCGACGTCGCCTCAGCGACGGTCAAAACGTCTACTGGACGTAAGTAATTGTGCATACGTGAATCTGCACCAACGGTAGTCCAGAAATTTTTCGTAGTTGTCACCCATACCAGCGTAATGGATAACTACATACACACACTTAGAAAACGCGAGAACTCATATAAGCCATGTGGAACAGTATGATATAAGGTCCAGAAATCAAGTTTTGTGCAACACAAATGAGCATTACTCAAAAATACCACAGAGTTGTTGTACAAGGCCCTCTCTATCAGAAACCATCGATTCACACGCTTGAAGTGGGTAGGTTGGATGTTGTTGGGCAAATGTATATCACGTGTCATGTCATGCACATTTCAATAAAAGTGTTGTTTTACTATATTTCTTTTTTTTTTAAAGAATTTGAAGCAATTATATTGAGTATATAAACAAACACAAATTTCAATCTAATAGAGTGATGTCCACTCGAATAGGTGCAATATTAAAATTAAGTGAACCGTTAATTTCCGAGGATTAATTAGTAGGATTCTGAGGATTCCACAAATGTAGAGTAGGCATTGTAAAATCGGACCACAAGTTTACTTTGGGAATGAGGATATTGTTAAATACCCCTTTATTATTCAACAATTTTAACATAAAATAGTACATTCAAATGCTTCTGTCAGTCCAAGATAAACTCATGCTCCCAGATTTCGCTGATGTAAACCAGATGTCAGATGCTCGCAAGATCTTCTGACTACACCTGCTGTTCCGCACAACCCGCTTAGCTAGTTGTTTCGTTCCTAGGTTATCAGTGGAGTGCATCTGCAAGACCAATGATTGGGACAATAATTTTAAACATTTTCGTGACAAAAAGTAAGAGATAACATAACTTATAATGCCAATTCACAAAGCCCATTTACACACACACACAGATTTTTTTTAAAGAATTTGAAGCAATTGTGTTGAGTATATAAACAAAAGACAAATTTCAATCTAATAGAGTGATGTCAACACAAACAGAGAGTGCAATATTACCTTAAAGTAAACCGTTAATTTCCGAGGATTAATTAGCAGATTTCTGAGGATTTCACAAATGTAGTGTGGCATTGTAATAAAATAGGACCACAAGTTTACTTTGGAAATGAGAATATTGTTAAATACCCCTTTATTATTCAACCAATTTAATATGAAACTTTACCTTCAAATGCTTGTGTCAGTCCAAGATAAACTCATGCTCCAAGATTTCGCTGATGTAAACCAGATGTCAGATGCTTGCAAGATCTTCTGACTACAACTGCTGTTCGCACAACCCGCTTAGCTAGTTGTTTCGTTCCCAGGTTATCGGTGAAGTGCATCTGCAAGAACAATGATTGGGACAATAATTATTAAACATTTTCGAGACAAAAAGTAAGAGGTAAAATAACTTATAATGGCAACTCACATAGCCCATTTACAGAAACTTGTCAGAAACACAAACTGGGTCGATGCTGGGTCGATTAACTGTGTCGATGGTACAATTATACCTCGCAGATCCCTGAATTGGTGGAGAGAGCTGCTTGACTGTATATAAATGATGAACTTACATTCAATAGTAGAACTCCACAGGTTGAATGGCGTCATTACTTTCATTCGTCATCGGAGCTGCTGGTACATCACACCACAGGATATCAAGTGATTTTTCACTATTATTCTCGGCAATCGTCTGCTTCCATCCACTTTTACTGGGGCTTGGTATTTCTGGTAACTGTTGAAGACACCTACCTGAATATTGCTGCCTGATAGTTTGCACGCATCACATGTTTTGCTAGAGAGTAACTGTTAACTGAAACATGTTATATCTGGCATCATTAACTTCTTTTGCATGCTCTTGTCCATACATGTGGCACACAAAGCGATTCAGTCCAGTCATTACTTTATCACTTAGAATTAATGAACTCCCGAGCTCTTTGAATGCTCTAATGTAATTCTTGACCATCAACTTGAATGGCTTGATTTTGCCTCTGCCAAAGAATCCACTGACTGAATCACATCCAGTAAATGGGTGAAATCCTACTAGGGCTGTACAGACATCTATTCCTAGTTCTTTCTGCAGAGATTTCAGGTCAAGTTTTCGCACAGTATCACCACGCCCAGTGTAGAACAGAAATGCTGAATTGGTGTACTGTACTTGTCCCAAACTAATTATCAGGACATCGGTGTCCAAACTCTTCATAATTACAGCCGGTAAATCTGTTGAGTCTTGTTGAGTACAAACAGGCAGTCTTATGAAATCAGCATGTAATAGCATCCTGGTGTCTGCTTCCTCGTGATTGCACTTCAGTTCTATGACTGTGTCTGCTCGTACTGTGCTATTAACTGCTCGTAATGCATGACAATCACTTCCATGTGCAAAACAAATAGTGACATTCTGGTACTCTGTAGCAGAACATCTTTGTCGTGCATGAAATAAATACTCTACAAGTGCCGCCTTGTTCTCACTTGCGCCGAGAGTTGGTCGTTTCTGATTTGTACTGTTTTGCTGGATTTTGATGATCTGAACTCCAGTTGATGTACGCCTTCCTCTCTCCGCATTCTTGATGCTGATGCTTGGATAGGTGTCCGTGACGAAGTGGATCTCAGTGGAGTACTGACGCACTGCGATCTTCACCAACTTCTGTAGTATGTAATCAGCTACCTGGTTGAACGTGACTGGGAGTGATGGTATATGTAATTGTTGAAGCATCGCCATGCCATCAATAATCCAAACACTCCATGGGGGATGCTACCAACTGTCACACAATTCTCCACATAGTTTTCTAAATGATGCATCAGTGTTGCCTGATTGGTCTTGACAAAAGTTCCCTGCTCAGTTGCTAAAGGAAGTTGCAGAGGTCCAAGACAGTATTGCATGAGTTCTCTCATATCAACATTCCGAACTTTAGCTATAAGCACCAGTCTTGCAAATAGTTTCGATCAGTCTTAATTGTGACGTTCTTTCTTTTTATTTTCGACATTGCTTTTTCTTCATAACCCCGAAGGTGCCTAAGTTTTGTCTCTTGATTGGCTGAAAGAAAGCATCACTCCCTTTCTGTAGGCGTTCTGAGCAGAAACTGGAAAGCTTTTGTGCACCATACTTTTCAGTCATCATGAGATCTCTCTTCACTTGGTCTGTGGCGACAACACCAGACGAAATGTGAACAATGTCATCATCATCAACTTTGTAAGGATTCACCATGCTGTGGATAGTTGAAATTACAGCGTTAACATATCTTTCATCCCTCAAAATTCTGGAAGGGTTAAGGTCTTTCTTCTTTCGTATGGTTCCCTCTTTCCCGGACATTTGCTTGCACTGATTCGTAATGGATGAACACTCATGCTGGGTTAGAAGCCAGCGCATAACTGCAGCTTGATTTGTTGAGAATCCAACCAGCCCTCGTGTTTTGGCATCTCTGTTACTGGTTTGCTCAATACACAAATTCCACCTGAGAAAATGTGTATTCATCTTGCCGCTGAACGGCAAATTATCCGGTAGCAAGAGCTTTGAATGCTGATGGATGCATTTCAGGAAGATCGCACATCTCTAGGAAGTAGGCTGACAGGTACCGTGCATTATTAGGCCGGTCATAGGCAAACATCCAAGGAAGGATCTTTTGGAAAGCAGCCAGGTAGAGTTCCCAATCTCCAGATCGGGTTACCCTTGCTAGGAGTAGAACATTCACACTCACATTCTTAGTCAAGAAAGCATCGTGAAGCTGGGCCATCATATCCCGTGATCTGACTTTCTGGTCTTCACTGAGACTCGACATATAAAACTCCCACAGTGCATCATACATTATTTTGTTGGTTATAATGGTGTCCATTCATCACTCCGTTAATAGAACCTTGTGCGATTAATTTAACCCTGATTCGATCATTTTGTCTGTCAGACCTCTTTTTATCGCTTACCAATGCAAGTTAGAAAAGCCATCTTGGTGTGAAACATACCCAGACGCACTACAAGTCTCCGTGTCAGAATTTGTTGCGCCTTAGCATAAATTGCCTGGTCGAAACCACATCATGCCTCAGAGCATCTGCATAATTAATACTACGATTCAAAATGGTCTTAACTTTATCCATGTCTGTTGGACTCTGGTTTATCGCAGTTAGATATGCTACAACAGATTTTCTTGGCATTAGGCAACTGACTTGAGTGTTGAAGTCTGTCCAGCTTGGCACCCCCGATGTATGGAATTTCAACATACTGTAAGCCATGTCGAGACTTTTTGCTTGCATCTCCGATGGTGAGGAAAATTCCGATGCCATGTGCACATTGTGATCGATCTGATTTGGTTCTCTACTCTTTCCCAAACCCACGAATGGTATGATGTCAGCTGGGGGCATCTGAAGGGTTCTCTCTTTCGTTTTTTTCCAGTGATGGCAGAGGAGGATTGTCCATTTCATCTGTGGATTGGAACGGTCTCTGAATCATTATACCATTGGTACTGTGAGTGGTTCCCTTACCGGATAATGTTTCCTCCCCAAAGTCAATATTATCCCAGACCAAGGTTGTGAAGGTGTCAGGCTACATCTTCTGTGGGAGGGAACCATCACCTAAGTTGATGATATGTTTTGCCAAAGCGGTGTTGTATTTCATAGTACTAGTGTAAGAGATACTGTGACCTAGGCCATTCAAAATCCCAATCAACTGGGTGGATCCTGTAAGATGTCGGACTGCTGTTGCTAGTGCTTTATGTTCGGGCATTGGTTTCTTCTTCGCAACAAACACAATATCTTGGGCAATTGAAAGCAACTTCCCTTCGTGGTTTTGAGTGACATCAACATATGTTTTCCTATCTGCATCAGATGAAGCACCAACAAGCCAAGCAAGAAAGTTGAAAAGCTGGCATGGTATACCCTCTTTTCATTTTTGGAGATTGAGATCATTTGATGTGGGGGGGGGGCATGGTGTACTTGATGTGTGGTAGCTGTCAATGATGGACTTCATCACCAGACCTGCATTATAAAGGTTGTGATGATCGTTCGTGCTACTGGCTCAGAAATTGGATGCCACTGTCTCCCTTGCTGTATGTCACTATATGTATATGTCTTTTTCCTGTCTTTTTTTCTAGTGTTGCACTGGGTAGGTGGTTATTTATTAATATGTTATGAATCCAGGCCTTGGCAGAACTGACATTCGCCTTAATTTCATTCATAGCTATTAGACATTTTTTTTACCTCAAATGACTTACCTCAAATGTAACATCATTGAAAACTCCATATGGCAACATACCTCAATAAATCGTCTATGAATTTGGGTTACACATTATTTGTAGAACAAATAAATCTAAATAATTTTCCCTCTTGTTTTTTGCACATAAAACCTAAAATGCAACATCCTTGGAAATAGTATATCAATGTTCCCTGCACTCTAAGAAGCCATTTTTAGCAAAAT
Source organism: Paracaudina chilensis (assembly GCA_027580055.1). NCBI lineage: Eukaryota > Metazoa > Echinodermata > Holothuroidea > Molpadida > Caudinidae > Paracaudina > Paracaudina chilensis. The sequence continues at coordinate 5,922 of JAODFY010075232.1, read as the reverse complement.
CGAACGGAATCGAACCGCGCGAACATATGTTTATTGATTAACTATTCAATAATTTATTCAAAAATTAGAATTGTTCAAATGGTCATGGGGATTTAAAGTTTCTCATATCTCTCTGTTAATCCTTAGCTTCAATTTTTTACCTTCCTTGGAAAAATTGTTTGAAAATCCTTAATTGATGGAATAAAAATTAGCCCAGCGTTACGACGTGACTCAGAAAAGTATGTCGAAAGTTTCTAATCATCAGACATGAGAATTTTACACTTCAAAATTACTTGAAACCTAACTAATCCCTACAACATAAATACGTCAAGCATATATCCAGGAAAGAACGTACAGCTTAGTTGGAATGTTGTGCCAGCCGTTAAAAAGAATCAATTTATTTCCTTATTATTATTATTGACGAATTATCCTTGCTCTCAGATAATGTCTTCTTGTCTTCAGTACTCGGTGAATTCAGTTGCTGCAATTAGGCACAGAATATTTTGAGGTTTAATGCATCGATATGAATAATATTTTGCAATGTACTGAAGCCATAAAAATATATCATTAATGACTACTGAGCAATACGTTTACTGGCTTTAAACAAAAAAGGTTTGAATAAAATCCTGAGATGTGAATCAGTTGAAACTAAATTGTGTATGTATTTGAGGGGTACCAATGTACTTCATTCACAAACAAGAGATCATTGCAAAATATTGCCCTTTGGCAGAATAATTTAAAAAAATCAATATTTATCGTTACGGCGTTACAAACTATGTAATACAAAAATTAAGCATTTTTTCCCTCTTAGGAATTGCATCATCACATACCAATACACTTTTATAAATATAATATTGCATATCTATATGTTTAGCAATCCACTTAATTAGTATTTTTTGTAGTTCTTTAGCAATTAAAATTTTGCTAATTAAAATTTTGCTAAAGTAAATATCAATAGGTAAACTGTAAAATGAAAACAATTGTGCAAAATTTAATTTGATACCAAATTTTCCATGGATCAATTAATTTGAAATTTTAGTTGCCATGTCCTGTTTTGTTGTTATGTCATTGGCGTGGTCGCTTAGGCGTCTGCTGGATGTAATAAATTCAACGTCTGGGGGACGTTGCTCATCCGACGTCGGTGCAACAGATATCAAATTGTTGGTATATTTTTAGTACTAGTATTTGGACGTAGCATAGACGTGTTAAATGTTACAATCAGTTGAAGCCATAATGAGGACGTCGTACCAACGGCATCAATGTGACGAGACAATTTCAGCAATCAAGTCGACGTCGACCAAACGTCGAGCAATATATATATAAAAATACGTCCGACGACAACCCGACGTCCGGCCGACTACTAGATAATGCAGCCTACGTTTAACCGACCAATTGGACATTATTCCGACGTCTTACCGATGTCCTCATGTTCATGTCTGACGTCATCCAGGAAGGCAACGGTCCCTCGGCTACGCATCGGGCGGCCCGCTTTACCTTCCTGGATGACGTCATCCTGGTTCTCATTCTGCAATAGGAACCCGCGCATCTGGTCATTATTCCCTAATTATTTATTTATATATTCATTCAGACATCCAGGTAGCCTTGGAGAGATGTTATTTGTGTGATTTGCCCTAGTCTCTAAACACTCAATCACAACATAGCCTAGCCTCTAGTCTACTGCGGAGTCTACTAAGTGAACTAAAGAAGAAAATGACGACGTTAAAGAAACATTGCAAAACAGAAGGAACAATATTCGTACTGTCGAAGTTCCCACAACGGAGGTGGAGAACGTTTGTATAAGAACGTTCAGGACTGCCAAATTGAGAGGGCCCACCGAGATGGGAAAGTGGTCGACGGGCGAGATAGACATTTGCTGGTTAAGCTCTCGTTTTATCAAGATAAAAGTTTCTATACTTAAAAATGCAAGAAGGCCACTAGCAGGTAAGTCCTACTCCATCGAGGACCCGACGAAGGAAGATCTCAAAGGAAAGAAACGTTGGGAATAAGTCTAAGCTCTCTACCAAAATGTGAGAACGTTGCGGTTTACTGTGGTGCTCTGGTGGCAAAGGTGACGAAAGGTGACGGATTATTTCTCATCATGTTGATTTGGAGGGACTCACATTTGGTATTAAAAGCAGTCTAAATAACACGGACAGGTGTACATTCATCCTTGTTTTTGTTGCCTTTTTGCTTCACCGTCCATCTCAAAGGTGTGATATAGTTTTACACCAGCTGAGTTCTCAAACTGCACTTTGCTTATTTTTATTGTCATAAATTTTGATACTATGCTCGTTCAAGAAACGCATAGTACTTTCGATATTGAAAACCTTTTGAAGAATGAGTGGGGTGGGTCAGGTTTTATTTTCGCATGGGTACCGATTTTTTTTTTTAGCAAAGGTGTAGCTGTATTGGTGGCCAAGTAGCTAGTGTCCTTGGGCAAGGCACATTGTCCCGATGACTCCTCTCCACCCAGGTGAAAATGGGTACCTGCGAGGTTACTTGTGAATACAGTGAAGCGCTATATTGTGGCAGCTACTATAGAAAGTCCCCCGGGGGACACGATGATGTGACACGCTGTACCTCAGTATGAGTATAGTGTGTCAGGAGTGAACACATAGGAAAGCGCACAGCAGTGTGGGTTTGACAAGTTACCAATGACCAGGGTAATATATGTAAAGCGCTTTGAGACCCTGTGTAAAATGATAGGCGCTATTTCAAGTGCAATATTTTAATATATTCTTCAATCCAAAATTAATTTTAATATTAAAGATTATTGTAGCGATTATTTATGGAGATGCTTTATCGTCGATCTTTCAATTAACCCTACCCCTATAACACTCGTCTGTAGCTACATGGGTTAAACCTCGATATAGCATTAATAGCCGATTACACAGATTTAATTGTCAGTCTCTTTCTTGGAACATTTGTGGTGGGGATTTCAACATTTTTTGTTTTCAACATTAGTACTGATAAACAGCCTAGGACAAACTTCAACGGAAGGGATGAATGTCTTCTTGGGATGGCTGATCATAATTTACTCGATCGTTTGTTGTTAACTGATTGTTTTATCACTGTTATTATCTGATGACTAGAGGAAAAGGTTTTTGAAAGTTTCATAACTCTATATTGTCAGATCTTGTTTATGTGGACGCCACTTATGCCCCTTTTCATAATGGTAGACAATAATTCTCCAGAGGTCCTCCAACAGCTGAATGATGCCAGGGGAAAGCTCAATATTGGTATCATAATTAGATAAGGACATTATTGTGCGTTCTAGGGCAAGGTGGGTAGAATCAGGAGTAAAAAATACGTATAAATAGTATTTGTTTACATTTAGAGAGGCGTTCCAAGGTTAATAAGCTCATCGTAGACGCCACTTTGATTTCTGGTAAGGAGAATATTCTGTCAGAAATTAAGATGATTTATGAAAACTTGCATTCTTTCTGCAGCTTTTTATGACCTCGAATATTTTTCGATAATCTTCCAGTTTTTAATCCCGACGAGATAATCCTGTCTTATAAGGGCATTTTACAACAACACTGTGTGTTGTGAACAAAGTAGGGGAGTTTAATTTGTAAGCCAGGGAAAATCCCTATTATGTTAATAATTATTGGACATACTACTGAAAATCAAACACCTGGCCTTTTTGTATTCATTGATTATGAAAAGGCGTTCGATTTTGTGGGCTGGAATTTTATTGAAAGGTCATTAGCCTATTTTAATTTTGGACAAACTTTTCGTCTTTGGAGTTTTACGTTATATAAGTTTTTCATGTGTTTGTAACAAGGGCTACTCTACTGTTTTTCCCCGATGAAAATAGGTGTTAGGCAAGGCTGTCCTCGCAGCCCCTACTTATTTGTTATTTGTGCTGAAATATTGTCTATATAGTATCCATTATACCTAACACTGTCATCCGTCGTATTGAACATGAAGTTAAAAATTCTACAATATGCAGACGACACTGATATCCTCCTTATTATAGTAGAGTCTCTCAATGCAAATTATAAAACAACTAAAGTTTTACACTTGGAAATCTCGTCAATAATCCCCAGAGCTTCCTTGTCTCAGTATACGCGATAATGCCATCCACTTCCTTGGTATTAGCTTGACTCATAATAAAATCAGTTGAGAATGTGAAGCTCAAGGGATTTCATCCCCAGTGGTAGAAATTTGTAGATATAACTTGATACTAGATCATCATATGATTTGCATTGCAAATATTTTATGTATAATTGTAAGCTTACATAAGTATCAACTCAAAACCAAATTTACTAAGAATTCCTTCAAAAGATTCTATATATGTTAAATAATTGTTTTTTACACATTTTCTTCATTGAGACATTGATTGATTCGTTGATTAATTCATTTATTGATTGTTTCGTTGATTCATTGATTCATTGATTGGTTAATTCGTTGATTGATGCATCGATTGATTCGTTGATTGATACATCGATTGATTCATTGATTGATTCGTTGATTGATGCATTGATTGATTCATTGATAGATGCATTGATCGATTGATTCATTGCTTTATTCATTGATTCGTTGATTGATGCATCGATTGATTCATTTATTTGATTAATTCATTCATGCATCGATTAATACGTCGATTGCTTCATTGAGTCATTGATTGATTCATTGATTGACTAATTGATTCCTTGATTGATTCATTTATTGATTGATTCGTTGATTGATTGATTCGTTGATTCATTCATTGAGTCGTTGATTCATTCATTTATTCGTCTTGTCCCCAAGCTAAATGTCTTAGGATGCAAGTGTATGCATACATACCTGCCCGCGCAGCGCGCAATTTTTTTGGCCCCATTAGATTTCTAAAATTTACTCGCCCTTCAAATTAAAAATTTCATGCAGTGCCGATGTATACTTATATACATGCGCGTAGCGCGCGGAAAACTTGTGCATCCTGCGAGATATATGTGGCCCTTACTTACCCCCAATCTGGAAATGTATGGCGATGCGCCTGGTAATTTCCCACAAAAGAATTATGATCTTTACGTGCCCTTCAATCTGTATCCAGCGCGCGAGGCGCGGTATTTTTTTCTTTCTTTTTTAGTGGGTGGGAAAATGTTTTTGCCCTCATTAGACATGTGTGCCCGCTTCTTGCCTTTTCACCTGAAAATTTACGCGGAAGCCATTGTAAGCCCATGCGCGATGTCACTAACACTTCGCCCAATACATATATACCCACTGAGATATTGTGGGTATATATGTATGGGGCGCTTTTTAGTTGTAAAAAGGCACTTTTGCCCTCTCTTCCCATCTCGGTAGCTCAGGTTTAACATGTGTTGTATATAACGAAAATTGGCAGCTATTTGACGCAAGTTTATTATTAATATTACGTTATAATATTACGTACTGTAACAAACGGATGGTTACGGGGTCGTCGCCGTTTTTAGGCTACATCCGGGATGTGAAGATCGCCGTGTGCAGTACATAATGCCACTGAATTAACTAAACTAGTCTAGGCTTAAACTAAATATAGAAAAGAAGCACAAATAACGATAAACATTTCTCTTTGGAGTTCTTGTTTAATTTCCAAGTCCCACCCTTACAAATTATCATCGTGGAAAATGTAAATTTATCTGTAAACATGAAAATATAACTTAATGTTTGCAAATATATTATTTAACATTTAGGCCTAACCCAGTCGTACTTATCTTTTAATCTGCCTACTGTTCCCAAGCGCAGCGAATTTCCAACCCATACACAATTGCAACTGACGTTTTTATGAAGAATAAGCCCCCACGCACAAATTTTAAAACAAGTCCTTCTGATACACGCGCATCAAAACAAAACGGGAAAGTCTCTGCGACGCAATACAGCGAGATGCTTTTTTACGACACATACTGCACTACTGACACCTGCTGCATCTTTGCAATACGTACTGTACGTGATTATCACGTACGTACGTGATATTATTAC
>JAODFY010075121.1:0-12025 GCA_027580055.1 Paracaudina chilensis | reverse complement strand
CATGTACCTGCCAATAACGGACATCCATACCAACATTGAAACAAATCTGACTTACGGTTACTGAATTATTGCAATTTGTAGTACCGTAACTTCCGTAAGTATGTACACAGACATGGTTATGGTCGCCATGATTTAGGTTTAGTATGCTGGCATATCAGAGTATCACAAATTTCCAACCCTGTTATTAACACATAGGTGCAATCATGACAGAGAGTCACGAAACACCAATTTTAAATTAAACCATCGATCGATAGGTTGCCTGTGAGGACAACTGACAGATAAAAGACTGATTACCTAATTGTAACAAATGGATGAAACAAAGAAGTAATTACAATGCCAATTAGCATATTTAATGATGGTTGACACAGGATTTGCTCCGATGATTTATTAGCTTTATGAGGCCATGATGAATCTTGTGGTACTTGGCTAAACACCTTTTAGATGGAAGATTTAATATGGCTCAAGCTAAAGGCCAGAAGACAGAGGGCAAATTGCCAACATTTAGTTCGCAACTGGATTTTTTTCATTCAGGTTCAAACTGTTAATTACAAAACAACCATGTCAATGTTTGCCATGAGTTAATTAATGGCTTGCCATAAGCAGCATACCAATGGCATTTACCCTTCATAGTTTTCTGTAAGGCTTCCCTATACTCCACAAGGAAATGAAGTTACCATGAATCCCTTTCTGAAGTCTGAAGCCCCACACATTACTCAAGCTTCATATTCCTCAACCCCTCTCCCTTGGCAGAAACCCAGATCATGTTACATTGAACCATTGAACCATTCATTGTCAACAGAGAAACTTAGAAATACATGACAACTATATAGCCTATGTTGACTATACAAGTGTGGACCTACATTTCTACAGCCTAATGTTAAATGGAGATAGAAATTTCATCAACTGATACTGTTGTTATGTCATGTCATGCATGTTAAATGGAGATAGAGATTTCATCAACTGATACTGTTGTAATCAATAAGGATGAGCCTTTATTTAATATGATTTTAAGGTAAATTAGAGTCCCAAATCAGCAACACTTATAGTGGTTTAGGAATATATAAACCACATACTAACCTGGTCTAACTAAATTTTCAGCCCTCCCCTGCTTGGGCCAGGACATTTTCTATGTCCAATTCTAGTATTACCTACAAGGAGGCGGCCAGACAAAAGGTTATGAAAGACACAGATTTCCCCCTATAGCAAGGGACGGCAAGCAGGATCGTCGAAAGCAGAACTATGGTTATAACTATAAACAAAAATATAACCAGAGCTGATCCAACAAGGACTACCATAACTACCATTTAGGTTTCAGAGGATCCCACCAAGGGACTGGGGAAACCAAACAAGCCCTAGAGATGCCTACCCTACAGGGATCCCACCACGGTATGGGGAGACTACAACACTACACACCCTTTTGGCCTGCCATAAGTCTATATCCATGGGTGCTTGGGGTAGTATTGGACGGTAACATACTAAAATTCATATCTGAACCGCCGGTCCACTCTCTACGGAAAAATGCCTGTGTGCCCATGGACCTGAATCAAAGGTGGGCCCTGGAGTCGGAGACCTAATCCAGAAAAAGGACATACGCATTGTCAGGGAAGAGAACAACCCAAGTCTATACCAATCTTCCTGGCTCCAAAGGAAGGGAACTTGTGAATCTCAAGCCAGTGGACAGTGTCTACATTCGCCCCAGAAGATTCAGGATGGAGACTCTAGCGTCCATCATCCCCTTCTTCACTGAGGAATGTGGACCACCTCGATCGACTTGAAAGACACCTACCAACACATGCATAACCATCAAGAACACAGAAGATTCAGTAGTAAGGTAAGTTAGTATGTGCTTTAAAATTTTAACTTAACCTTTTGACATTAAATGTTTCCCTCAAAAAAACAAAAAAAAATGCAAAATATCCCTAATTATTATTATATTATTATTATTTATATAATATTTGCTAATAATTTGTTTGTTAAAAAGAGTAATTCTAATTGGTGAATTTATCCTGATGAGATATTTTATTAGGGGCTATATTCTTTCAATATTGCCATCAGTGTCCTTTCCTAATTACAGTTTACGAAGATGGTCACGATGCCCTTGTTTGCTACTCTATGCCCACTACCAGCGATCCATTAATTCCCAATATTCTGTGTACTGAAGCATATTTTTCAGATTTGAAAAACGTTGGCAAAAATTTTATGCTACCTATGATTTGTGTAAAAAAAACATGCAGTGTTTACTCTAACATTCTAACTTTCAGAATTTCTGCACTGCTATGTAGGTTTATCGATGATACCCACTTCCACTTGACATTGCTACTGTGCCCTTCAAAAAAAATATCTGTTTCAATTGAATCGGTGAATGCACAGCTCAATAATCAGCAGTTTGTTGCATCAGATTTAAATGTCAAACCGTCCCTCTTGGAGACTCTCATTTGATTACCCCATTAAATGTTCCCAAAAGATGAGGCGTGTAAGCCAAATTGAATCATTCGGTTTTGTTTTTTTTTAGAGTGAAAGTTTTGGTTTATAGTTAGCCCAAGTGTCATTACTGTTAGTTACATTTCACATTGAAAGCCCCATGGGGAGTCAATCAGTGTGGGTTGACGGTGCATTTAATGGCACTTTTGTCATCTATTTGTACAGGCTGACAAAACCAGCTGCATATGTTAATGCAGAGGTAATAATGTAGAATACACATACATTGCTTTCTTTCATGCATGCATGGGTGCATTATAAATTGACTTTATATGTATTGGAATAATATTTGTGTTTTTTAAAGCTGATTTTTGATTACTTTTAAATAAAATGGGATGAAAAAAGGTAACCATCTATTATATAATCTTTTATTTTAGTATTTATTGCACATAGATTAAGAAATATATTTATTCATCTGATCATGAGATTTTGTCTTGCATTCTCAATTCAAACTATGCAACTTTTTTGTGGAAGTTGCTGTATTTGACAGACAATATCACACCATATTTGGCTCTCAAATTTTAAGCCCCTTCCAAATGTAATATGGAACTTTTCAGGAAGTAATCCGGATTTATTTCAAATTTCAAAAACATCATAACAAACAAGACATGGAATGCTGAAGAAATGAACCAGGCATTCACTGCTGCTGAGTAGAATGCATTTTCGTTTAATAATCAGAACATTTCTAAAATTCTTGATGTGAAAAATTTGCTGTGCCATTAAATTTGGCACACTAAGTTATTGGCAACATTCTCGCAGTCAAGTTAACATTAATAGATTCACACGAGTTACTGGGGGCTAGGAGCAAGTTACAACAAAAAGGAACTATGCAAACATTGCAAAGGTTTTCATTTTTTTTTTCAACTGCAACATGTAACTAATCCTCTATACATGGGGAATAGTTATGATTTGCTTCATACTCTCACTGCTAATGTGTAACCTAGTGAAGTGTCATTCATAATGCCAAGCTTACCCCAAGCCACAACCACTGCCGGTAGTCAGAACTGGATGTGGCTTGCAATAATTTTTTACCTGAAGAGCCAAAATAAAAAACAAGCCTGTGGTTTCATGTGGTCACATTATTTTGCCAAGTCTATATTCCCCCTCCATGAAAACATTTGAACGTTTCAACTCATTTCCTATTGTATTAGCCACAGAAGTTAGAAATGTAAAGGTTGCCAAACTGCCATATACTGTAGTCTGGAAGAACTTTTTGAGATATGACACACAATCCTAATCTCTTAAATGAACCAACCATACACAGTAGGCATTCATAATCTGGCTAACTCTGGTTACACCACCAATCCAAAGTGGTATTTGCTTGGCAAGCAATCAGTCACAGATAGCAGCAAGTAAACTTCCAAAAAACGAGTGAAGAGGTCCCTTGTTCAAACATAATTCAGATAAGGTTGTATGCTTCCACACTTCCAGATTTTGATAAGCACTCTGACGAACTTCTACCACATGACACGTATTCAAATGTTTCTTTTTTTTTTTGTAGTTTACAGCAAAGCTGACAAGCCTCCACTAAAGCTGACAAGTTTGTGTATTGATAATAATGTCATTAATGATGGTGCTAATTTATGTTAGGGGAAAATGTCAGTGTTTGAAAATGGCACCTTTATAGTTTATCACAAACATAATTTAAATAATTCAAAAATCATCACAGGTTCCTCTTAGAAAGCTAATCATGCTTTTTTATTGGTAAATTGTTTTCCACCACCCATCAATTACAGAAACCAGGTAGTGTCAGAAACAATCTAGGCATTTTTTTTTTTTTTTGGTGGGGGGGGGCAATTTTTCTTATGCCAACCTATTTTCCCAATTCTAGTCGTCCCAAATGAATCTTAGCTGTCTCTGAAGAATGGACACAGTGATAATTTAAACATGATGCTCTTTTTAAATATGGTGGCTTCCATGTTTGCCTTCATGATACCCCTGTAAAATGAAATAATACCAAAGGTAAAACGCATGTCCTATAGTAGTAGAATGCAAAAAAATATGTGCATGCCAACTAAATGTTGCCACGGGAACCATAAAAATTAATACATAAATGAATCAATCTTATCTAACCTATGCTGCTTTGACCCTCTTGTTTAATTATGAAATATATGTTGCCCCCTTCCTTCACAAGTATGACACCAGTAGATAAATTTTAACCCAATGGGGTGATAGATTTAGATGTATTGGTATAGGGGTAGAACTTTGAACCTCATTGATAGGCAGATAAATATATAACAAAAACACCTTCACTACAAAGGGCTTACAGTATACTATAACATGCCAAAAGTTATACATCATATTTTTCTTTTTTTAAATCAAGTGAAAGGTTTCAGAGTCAGAGTTGAATCTACTGAAGGCACTGATGGGCTAATCACAACCAATATGAGCTATACTCACTGGTAGAAAGCAATGATGTGGATTTTCATTGAAAGGACCTAACCTTGGGTTGAAACGACTAAGGCCACATTTATATGATGCGATATTCGATCTAGATTTGTCCCACAAGATAGTCATATGTGTTAAAATTGTTGTGTGTAAACAAACTGGGAAAAGTCGTCAAAGCCAAGATAAATATTCACATTTATATATTGGCAAGATAAATATTCGCATTTATTTTTGAATCATCATGATACCATATTAAGTCAGATCCATTGCATGGAATTCCGAACAATTTGCATTTTACACATCAATATTATATACATGACAAAATCATTTGTAATAGAATCGTGTGAGGCAAAATCAGGGCTTTGAGTTCTTGACCAACTGGGTTGATACTTGTATGAGTGGGTTTATAAATCATGATCACAAATTGCAACCAGAATACACATTTTCCTTCCTAACACCCTTTACTTCACTATATTAAACCATGCTCTGGACCATGCTAAAATCTTCTATCATGAAAATGACTGAATGGAAACCTGTTTTTGTTCATATGCTCTTGACACCTCATTAAAACACAGAAATTTCTTGAATGTGGCCTAATCCAATTACAGAATAATACAAATGCTAAATAATAAAAGCTATTCGGTATTTCTAACTAATTCATTTCCATTTGATAGCAAGAGCCCCCTAGAGATCACTTTGGTTTATTACCATATATAGAGTTAAATATTCTGTCATATCCTCAACCATTGAAAAATGGCTTTTCATTAACTTTTGCAGATTCTCAAATATATAGCATGGACACAAAACAGACAAAAGTAATTGGTAATTTTTTTTTAAGGTACTGTATTGGTGTTCAATGTATAGTTTTCAAATATTCTTTATTGCCAAATTTGGTATATTCAAGGTTTAGACCAGTTCGGTAAATAGTGATATGGCTCTTTGTCGATCTGGAATTTTGTCCAAATATTAACAGAATTTCATTTTTGGAATCAAATGACCTCACTCAGTTCAGGAAATTGCATTTTGTCTGTCGTCAGATGTTGTATTCAGACTACAGACTGTTTTACTGTAAGGCCTTGTTCACATTTGAGAACGTACAAGTGAGATCAATATTGTTATGTTGATTCTGGTCGCGTCCACACTGGAGAATGTTGCGAGGTCAGCATTGAATAGAGGGCAATGCACAAGGAGGCTTGGGCGATATATCAATATTTAAAGTTACCGCAGTATTTATTTCGATCGGTATGTTGATACTGTTACGGATTAAAATGCACGAAGCCTGACATGACAGTTACCACATAACGTCCACATTACAACACATGTTCACATAACTACTCTTTCATCTCCATGACAGGGTCTGATTCATCCTAAGAGGGATATCACAATTGTGGGATCTAATCCTGAGTATGCAAGCATTCACATTACATTCTTAATACCCTCGCAGGGTATATGATCCCCTTGCATTCTCACATGTGAACAAGGCCCTAATTTTAATATAGTGCTCACGTCACTCACTGACTGACAAATGAAGCGGAACAAATGTAATTTAAACATTAAATTAGTGTGCTTCATTGCCAAGAAATGCATTAAGCTGGTATGATCTATGCATCATGCCCTTCATATTAACAATTGTAGCTGGTTTAATAGGACAAACTGGCTTCAAAGTATATAATCTAACCTCACAATGGGCATCTAGCATTTCTAACCAACGATCCTCCACCCATTTTTTTTATTCTGAAATGCACCCCACAACAATAATTGTACAACAATAATTGTACAACAATCATTATAAAAAAAAGGTTTAATTGAAAAATAAGATTTTGTGGAGTGGCAGGAATGTACCTCTCACATAATGCACTTGAAAGCTTTACCATTTAGTATAAACAAACCTTATGTATATATGCCCAATAAGTATACTTCATCTGCTATGGTCAAGACACCCCAAGAGTACTGCACAACTGCTGTAGAAAAGTGAAGCAATTTATGCCCTCTAAATACAGCTACACATCATAAAACAAGCAAATGTGAACTCTTACTAGTTTGACATTTGTCAAAAATTACTAGATCATGATGTAAACTGTAGGCATTTGTAAAGCATCAGATCTAGCAGTTTTACATCCACTTCCAGATTGGCCAAGTATTTCCAGGTGTGTTGTGTCCACTATTTGGAGATTGTAGTTTTTGCCTGCTATGATGCAATGTAAGAAGAGGAATTCTGGGCCACTTATGAGGTAGAATAAGCAGATAGCTGGGGCATTGCCTAATATTCATTCGATCTACACCAAAACCAACAGGGAACATCCACTGCCCATGATCAACATATGCACCATGTTTTATAATCTATTCCCTATCCCAAAGTTGAGATCATGTAATTTCTATCTAGTGCCCCCATTCATAAATACTTAATGAGCTATTTTTTTACTACATAGAAATTTATCCACTACTCTTTTACACCTTTACACCAAATATGAAGCAAATCATTTTTTATATTAGGCCCCACCCTTTCATTATTATTCATGCGATCCACACCAAAGTCGTTAGATATCATCTAGGGCCCATGACCAACATATATCCCAACATTGATATCGATCGACCATCCCTAATTTGTTCACAAACACAAGCTACCCACACAGGCACACACATACAGACCCACGCCGACTTGACTACATATATGTTCGGATTACTGTCTGTAGCATCGGAACCCAACATCAACCCACAGAGTCAACATTAATTAGAGAAGATATGGGGCTTACCCTTTTCTCCTCAGTTAGAAAACTATCACAGCTTTATAAATTGACATACATGTGCATGCAGACCAGACTGATTGTAGCCTAATAAAAACAACTAATGTAAGCTCATCAAAACCCTATCCAGATGATAAAGACACCTGGGTCTCTTTTGACATTAAGCCTCTTTTTTCATATATGCTCTATGCCTTTGTTTGTATTTGTATACATCTTACTACATATATGCAGATCATGCTTCTGGTGGTGGGGGGATGGGTTTTAGATTATTAAGAACTGAAACATTCGACCAGAATATTTGTTACAAATTTGTTATAAATTTACAATGCAGGTCAATCCTGTGATGAAACCTTTGATTGTTATTTTTTGATGTAAATATGGTAAATTCAGTATGGCATACAGGGGGCGCTATTGCAATAAGACCGGGGTTACAAGTTAGCCTATATGCAGATTAAATTCTATGCCTATAGGTAAGACCTCAAGGCAGGGTAGTTTGTTGCAGCAGAAAGTAAATATAATAATAATAAATAAACATGTGACACATATTGAACATGCTGCCAAACCATGATTGTGGTGAAACCTTGATTAAAATCAGACTGCCTACACTTTCGTGAAATGTTGATGGATGGGATAATTATTTATCATCTAGGACGGTTACAATACACTATATGACTATGATTGACATATCACAGTATCAGTGGGAGTGATGTAATATGCCATGCACTACATACTTGCATACATACTCGTAAGTCATGTACAGGCATGCATTAATTCACCAGAAGTAACTATTTTGTAAACACGATGGTATGTTATCTAATTTGCAATCTTCCTACTAAAAAAAAAGGGGTTCAGCAGTTTGAAGGGCAATCCAGGAAAAAAAACTATTTTGTAAACATTACACGATGGTATGTTATCTAATTTGCAATCTTCCTACTCAGTAAAGGGGTTCAGCACTTTGCAGGGCAATCCAGGAAAAAAGATGTCATGTAAACAACATTCAGTTAATCATATGTAAAGCAAATGAAAGGGAGAACAGGTAGAAATAAAATAGACTTATGCTAAGAGTGATTTACATGTATGCAATTGCTGGGGAAAATCCCAAAGGATATTAAATTACAAATTTGACACAACTGTTTCTTAGAACAATGAAAACAATGCTTTTGTTATTGGATGATATTTTCCTCTGACATTTGTGTAAAATTTACTTAAGGCAATTATAGTCATTGCATTGTTATTATTTTGGGGCTTTTGGCCTAATTTTATCGCATATATATTTTATACAGGCTTTGGCTAGTAGCCTAGTACTATATGCCTTGTCTATAGAGTGATCATGTACTGTAGACATTCTGCTAGCTGGCAATCTCCAATGGATAAATCTAGCTTTCTTTTTTATGCGATGTGCACGCAATTGCCTATCATACTTCCATCGCATAATTATGGTTGGCAACGTAATTGCCTTTGTAGCATTGCTTCTATCAATCTGTCAAATGCAACCTGTACAAAATGGATACTAAAACTATCATTTATAAAACCTTGATATCGGCAAAGTCCCATAAATGGGTCAGATATGGGCTATGTTGAAAAATTGCAACGGATGCATTATAAGGAGGTTAAAGTCAAAGATAACAACCCCAAAAATGTAAAAAATACTTGAAAATTAAATCAATGTTTGCACAACGACCATTAAAATATTCCAAATTTTGCTAGCACAAAATTTGGCTTTTGCTATATATACTGAAATTTGGCTTTTGCTATATACACTGTTATTAACAGTATATATACTGTATAGCAAAAGCCAAATTTTGTGCTAGCAAAATTTGGGATATTTTAATGGTCGTTGTGCAAACATTGATTTAATTTTCAAGTATTTTTTTAAGAACTAGACCTTAGTGGAGACGCATATATTACAACAATGACTACAATTTTGCAGCTGTCTTGTATTATTTGTTGAAAATGTTTGACTGATTGATGGTAATGATTCATCTCTGCAGCTGTTTTTGTTTCACCTAAGTATCTCACGCATGCACACGCGCACACACACACACACTATTACTGTAGATTTGCTGACTAGCGTTATTATTAATCATAGCAAAATTCAACATATTATATCGTATAGGTTTCTTTATGTGTATATTAAAGAATGAACTTGAAAGACCATAGTTCAGAATGAAGATAATCATAATCTGTATTATCACGAATAGTATATTGGCATAGTGGAATGGAACAACAGCATTTCATTAAGAATATTAATGGTTAGCGTGGAGCTCCACAGTCACTTAATTAGCAGCCATTAACATATTCATTTTGGCCATAGCAACAGTGGCATAGCCAAGGTGGGGGGGGGGGGAGGTTCAACCCCCCATGACCCAAGTGACAAAAAAAACAAAAAAGATAACAGAAGGAGAAAATGTAAAAAAATTGAATGTTCAGTGGAATTTGACTGCTGTTTTTCACAAACATTGCACCATTTTGCGTCTACGGGCCCGTGAATTGCATTTTTTTCGCTGAAGGGGAAGGGGGGCAACCACCTCCCCTCAGACCCCTTCCCAGAAAAATTTCTTGCTACGTGCCTGCACAGCAATGTTCACTCCTTAGTGAGAATTTGAGCTCAGATGTAGTGGGGAAGTGGGACGGCAGAGGTTATTTGTCAACAACTTATATGCATAAATCGATAATTTGCATTTAATACATTTTTAAAACAGTCAATGAGACAATTTAAAGTTTAATCTTATTTCCAGTCCAGAATGAAGTCTAACAGCAACTTTAAGCTCTTTGTACACTATTTGGCTTTTAGTTTTAGCAGTGTTAACATAGCATTATTGTACTGTACAGTTACACTGTTGTGGGATCGAAGGAATGAAAGGGTGCTTGTACATTTGCATGATCCTGTAAAAATAGGAAAACATTCACTAAATATCCTCACTTATTTCTTTACTGGTGTGGAGGTTAAACAATTCCAAACCTTTGCATCATACAAGGAGTTCTTCCTGATTTTTTGTGTTTTTTTCTTTGTACTGAAGAAGGCATAATATGGCAAAAAGTACTTGAATATCAAGCCAAAGAGAGTGGTAGATATTAATTTCAAATTTATTGCAGGACATTCAAATGAATACCTGTGTGTATGTATGTGTGCACATGTATACAAACTGAATCATGAGTCAGTATTGTGCAATGTTTTCCCTGATGTGAAGTATTCCATAGGGTCTATTCAAGCTATCATTACTTTGCCACTCTGGTTTTTTACTACAGGAAGGTTATACCAAATGAACAATAGACCATCATTTCAATTCACATTCCTGAGTACCTCTTATGGCCCCAACAGTGTTAAGAGATAATATGAAGATTTTTCAACAATGGCAGGCATCAATGTAATTGACCTTGATCTTTAATTATAAGTGCAGATGGTTCATAACCCAAAGTTTTTTATGTGTTCAAATTTCAAAATACAGGATTTTATTGGAAGAATTTGTATCTACCTTTAGTCAAAATATATGACAAAAATATGAGAAAAGTTTACTGTAATGGTATACTTACAAGAATGATTTGATATGTTGGGAAGATTATAAGTTACACAATACATTGCCACATTGCTGAGTCACAGAGTTGAGTTGTGATAACAAATAATGAACATTAGAAGTGTTAATTAAGGTATCATTATTTTAAAAGGGCAACTGTAACACAAAAATATATTAATTACACTTTTTTGTATAATGGATAACTATGATTAGCACCATACAATGTATGGGATAAATTATTAACAGCCTATGTTGAGAAATATACTCTTGTATCATTTTGATATATAAAACAGTTTCATCAGCTTTTTATGTTTTGTTTTTTAACGCTGGGAGTGCATTTCAACTGGTACTGGCGGTTGAACATATGCTTTAACAACTAGGCCAGTCAGTCGGAATGTAGAGTTGAACCTACACCCAGAGGCAAGACAAGAATAATGGTGAAGACCGCACAGTACACATGTTCAGTGTTGACAGAAACATGACTCATGAAATATGACAGTGTAAACCTTACTGTACTCAATAATATGTACAGATATGCACAGTTGTCCTTTTGATAACCTGCTTTACGAATTTGGTAGTCCTGAAATTAAATGTGGTTGTCCGGGAAGAAACTGGGTTGTCTGGGAACTAATTCGGCTGTCCGGAAAAAATAGGCTGTCCGGAAAAAATAGGCTGTCCAGAAAAAAATAGGCTGTCCAGAAAAAAAATGGGCTGGCCAGAAAAAAACAGAAAACCCAAAGGTTTAGTGGTTCCGATGCCGACAAGATTTTATGAAATAATTTAAGTCAGAATTTTTACTGTAATATATTGGACTTATTGCCAGCAACTGAACCCAGACTGAAGCTGATCAGACATACAGTTGCACTCATGAATATAAATGAAATTTCATTTTCATGTGGC
>JAODFY010075010.1:0-12027 GCA_027580055.1 Paracaudina chilensis | reverse complement strand
TAAATTGTCTCACCATGACGACATAATGTTGAACAAGTCAACTTGTCAATATACATTATCTCGCCATGACAACAACTTCCAACTTCTTTCAGTAGGCTGTTTCTCGTTTGGCATTGATTTAAAATTTTGCATTTTACCATTGAAAGTATGGATAATAAGAAATGTGCTGTGATGTCATAATAGACTTACTACAAGTCATTTCTCTAAACAAAATTAATGCACCCCCCTCACCCCCCCCCACACATTTTGGTGTTCAACTCACAGCATTTATTATGTTTATTCATAACTGCCAACAATTGTTTGTAAAACATCTTGTGGGCCTTATGTACATGTAGTGTCTGGTCTGTCTGGTTTGTGCAGATATAACAAAACCCGTCAAATTGCTTTCGGAGCTTAAAATCTTGCTAATAAATGTTACAATTGGCAGAACGTAACAAACTATGGACTAAATGATGGAAGCATCACATCATATGTTGCAGCTGAAAACTCTGATAAGTGATTTTAATGAAAACAGTGAGAACGACATCACACTTGTAATAAGCAGCAGTATAATTCACTGGATGCTTACTGGTATGTTCGGCCGCGGCGGTGGATTCCGACTTCATGGCCGCACCCACGAATACGCCGTGCTGCCAGCTGAAAGACTCGTAGACCAGGGGGACACCTTCCGGCCGCCTCCCTCCAAAAATGATAGCGTCGATGGGAACTCCCTCTGGGTCCTCCCAAGCAGGGTCCATGGTGGGACACTGGCTGGCTGGGGTACAAAACCGTGAGTTGCCGTGGGCCGACAGTGCTTTATTGCCGTTAAATTGGCTCTTCTTGTTCCAGTCTTCTATCCCCTGGAAGGATTTGATTTTAACACCCTAAAAAAAAATAGGTGCGCAAAATAAAAACAAATGTTGCAAACAAAATATTCAGCACAAATAGGAGTGGTTTATAATAAATAAATAAATTACGGACGTGCACTTTTTTTGTAACGCCGTCAGCACATAGCTGAAAATTGTTTGTAATACATATATTATTTTCTTCTTGAATGTAACATATCCTACCATATACGATCATTTTTCAGTGTGTATTTAATCTGTGTAGGCTTTGTTCATACCCTCCTTGATTACCCACAATCCTCTGCACCCCACAATCATGAGCTGGCTTAGAGTATTTTCTCAACATTAATAAAGGAAAAAACATTGCACATTGACTGTTGTGTAGAACCGATACCACTATTATCATATTTTTTTTTACTGATATCCGATATTACGGATCCAATATATTGGCCGATAGTGATTCTTATTATAAAAAAAAATGAATTCCCAAAAGAGATCTTAAAACTTTATCCAAATATATACAGTTTTTTCATGTTGTTCCTGCCTTATAATACATTCGTTTATCATATTGAATGTAATATAAACTTTGCAAATATCGGTTGGCCGCAATCAGCGGAAGCTCCAATATGTCAATAATGATATTCTCCAATATGTCAATAATGATATTCTGCGGATAATGCAAATATTGGCAGATGCCGAAATTGTTCACTGAAAATTGGGCTTGAACACTTATTGACTACTGCCAATTAAATTAGTTTTATGAGCAGTTGGCGATACCCGAGTAGTGCATTCTCGATTTGGTTCCCTTGATACAGATGATTAAATCAGATAAATAATGCAAATTCTTTTTTCTTTGGAGATGAAACTACTTACAACTTACAGTTATAGCTCCAATGCATGTACACATAGGCACAAAGCTTTTAATGATTCATTACATTTATATTTGATACAACAGGAGAGGGGGGAGTCACATTGCAATGTGTGACCATTTGTGACATGTGTGACTTAATTTGGTCAGAATACGCTGCCCACCCCCGCCTGCTGTTAACATTTCTTTCAAAATTGCATTGTTATAATATTATGCTATTTAATATTCACTCACAGTTCAATATTATTTGGATATCAGTATACAATAGCTGTAGCCTTATCAGACTTAAATAAGCTTGTTTAAAGATTTAAAGATTGTTATATTGTCTACACTGCTGCCATATTTTATCAGTTTTATAATCAGTAACTGGCATCTATTTACTCTAACAAATATATGCTTTACATAGATACCATTGGCATTCTCACTAGAGGTCTGGAGGTGCCCAAGCCTACCGGCTGAGCCAAATTACAGCATCGCCAGGCCCACGGTCCCAGGAAATTTCCAAAATTCAACTGCACTAACCCAAAATGCAATTTGATGCCCAATAACACATAAATATATAGAAACACAGCATAAAATATGTAATTGCATTGCTTTGTCGTATGCAAGTAGTCCATGCAATAACCATGGGTGATAACAACTCTACATAAAACACCAAAACTGTACCTCGGGGAGTTCATCTTCTAAGCCTTCCCAGAAAAAGCTGCCATCACTGGTTTCGCCGACATTTGTAAAAATTGTGTTCTTCTGTATCGTTGTCATGGCGTTGGGATTTGTGCTGTTCGATGTCCCAGGTGCAACGCCAAAGAAGCCAAACTCGGGGTTGATGGCACGTAACCTGCCAGCTTTGTCAAACTTCATCCATGCTATATCGTCTCCTATGCATTCCGCCTTCCAGCCCGGTAACGTTGGGTTGAGCATGGCCAGATTAGTCTTTCCGCAGGCGCTCGGGAAAGCGGCAGCGACATACTTCTTCACTCCTTGTGGGTTGGTTAGACCCAGAATCTGTAGGTAGGTAAGGTCAATCAATCAAAGGGCACAAAAGTTCAATGGGTGCCAGATAAAATATTATTTGGTGCGAAGAGAACATGAGAACCCCACAAAATATGGCAGCAGAGAAAGAAACAAAGGCGAACCTATGCTAGAATGTTTCAAATCACAACATTTTCCAGTGGTACGAGAACAAGTAACAATCATAACAACAAAGTAAAATCATGAGTTTTCAGTAAGCGAGGTAAGAAGTAATTGCTTGCATCATTTTAGAACCTCCAGTGATTTTGATTTGAGGGTGAATATTTTGAGCCTTTCAGAGCAAAGTACACACAGAGTTAAGTTGGTCAATTACACATAGGTTTGCACAATTAAATGAATTGAAAATCATAACTTCCAATCTTAAGCCAGCAATCTTCTGTTCCAGCCAAGGCCACCAGATTATCATTACTGTCTGTTACCATTACATTGCCAGTATTCTGCCCCAGTCATACTTGACAAGTGGTCGGTCCCATTTAATGGCAGCACCAAGACATATAAAGATTTGGGAGCAATTGGGTGGGAGAAATTGGATGGGGGAAACTCACATTTTGGTGGGGCAAATAAAGAAACGATGGTTTGCATCAATATATTCCCCAAGATTCTCCCCTCATCTCCCATCCCTGACTTTGAGGCACTGCTACTGCCCAATATTTAAAAATGGTGGGCCTTTTCCCACAAAAATTTATCAGAACAAACTTACCAACATGTGTTCAGCGAGCCATCCTTCGTCTTTGGCGATTCTTGATGCTATCCTGAGAGCAAAGCATTTCTTGCCGAGGAGGGAGTTACCCCCGTACCCACTCCCGAAAGAGCAGATCTCCCTGTTGTCTGGTATATGTGTGATGATGGTCTTCTCTGGGTTACACGGCCAGTTGTTGATCAGTTCAGCTAAGGGAGAAAAAAATAGATGTTTGTTGAGCCCATAACTACCACTATCAGTTGGAGCTGAGAAATAGCACCTGGATCATTCGCATTTATATATATTGAAGATATGTATGTTTATAATATATGAATACACATACACAGGGATACACCCACGCCAGGTGGCACCGGGCGGCCCCACCCGACACTAACAATTTCTACCAGACACTAATTAAAAAATCATGAATTATATAAAATAATAAAATTATATAAAATCATGAATTATATAAAATAAAAGGGGGCTCTGCTTTTTATATAAAGTAACAGGGAATTATCATCTGTTTGAAGAGCTCCAAAAGTAGCAGCCTATTGCATCTCTGCGCCATTAATGGAAGAAACTTATTCCATTTTATATTAGACCCCTCTGTCAGCATGACGATTGGTGCACCCGGCACTCAGAAAATCCTGGGCACATCCCTGCATACATATATTATGTAAGAACATGGATATGAAATATTATGATTCATGTGAAAAATTTTAGAAAACTGTGCTTAACCTTTACGTACAGTAGTACTATATGTATGACTCATTCAATTCAATTTCAAAGTAGAATTTCAGGGTGAAACTTTGCTGTTGTAATAATCGTGTAACGATAGTGCCTGAAATATGTCAAACTTGTAAGATAAATAAATTTACAAATAAAATCCATGAGGGATTTCAGTGGGGTGACCTACCCTCCTAGTGAAAACTCCATACAAATTCACTCTATTAAGAAAATCATGGCCTGTAAAGAATCACAAATACTAAACTAGTGCTGACAGCTGAAGGTTCTCCCAGCTAGTGCTCAGCCAAAGGTTTACATGTGATTGTACATTAAGCCGAGGCTATAAAGCCGGATTTTAGGCAGGAAAATCGCAACAAAATAAATGGACAGTTCATCTGTCCCCATAGCAACATATCATGCCATGAACGAGGATTTGGAGCGCTCCGTTTGGTAGCTTCTGGAATAGTCCAGAAATAGGGGTGAGAGTACAGCAGTACTGTAGATTGAACACTGGCATACACAGTTGTTCAACAGTTGCATGCTACTATTTATAGAAGCTTGTTTTTTAGACATCCTTCAACAATTCGCCCTCAGCAATGCATATCTGATTAAAACTGCATAAGGGCCCTTTCCTTTTCTATAATAAATTATTGTGATCCTTTTAAAGTAAAAATAAAGCACAAGGCGGCGCACACAACTTGCATTTTTTACCGCATCGTGAAAATAAACAACATATATTGTATATTTATGTACATATACCTTTCACATTAGATGATACAAGGTGTGCAGATTTACATTAACAACCATGTTTTTGCAATAATCAATTTATACTTAAGTGCGCGTTTCAGGGTTTGACCGTCGTACACATTTTGCCAAGTACACAATATAGTAGATTGTACATGCACACATTGTACTAATGCTAGACCGTCCACCCACAGTGCATCATGATGCCAAACGGTGCATGTTTATTCGGCATGCTCGTTGCACTACGGTTTTACTCAATGATTTAAGTTCAATCATGAAATATAAGGAAAATTGATAAGAATTTATAGTTTTATGATTCATTTTGCTGGTAATTCTAATCTGAACTGCCAGCTGGATGGATCTGTTGCTGGTACATGATTTAAATGGGAGAGATATTCAGCAGCACATTTTTTGGCTATATATTTTAAGAACAAACTTGTAAAAGTATGTTGCATTTTGCGACGTTAAACCAGATAAATCAAACGTCACTCATAAGATCACAAAAGAGAGGTTTAGAAGCAAGGTCTGGGTATTTCAGGTGATCTATTTTATATAAATAGCTATATTTTGCCAAGTTTTTCTTTGTACCCTACGCACTAACCGGGGATGGCACTCCACTTTTATAGATAGTGTCCGATTTTGACAACTTTGACAACTTCCCTTTTGTGCCTCCCCCCACCAATCAAGACTTCATCTTGATCACAAAAATTTCACTTGGCCTTTCAGCTACAAATTCAGTCTGCTGAATTCAAGGAGCTATTTAAATAATTATAATGAATTGAAACCGTTGAGCCTACTTTAAATTTCATTCAATGTATTGTTGGAAACTTCCCTGGGAGTGATTATATGAAATATGAATTGTGTCCCAAAGGAAGGAACAGCATTGATATAGGCAGTGTGTCATGCATTGGTGGTTTCTCTGGAATATAACACGTCCTGGGATTCTGAAGGTGGGCATAGCTGTGCTTATGCAACTCATGGCAGTTGGCAGAACTTTTGAGAGAGGTCATATCACATGCACATGCAAAAAATATGTGGAAGAGAAAAAGTCTGTCATTTTATTGTGTCAATGAAGCTACTGAGAAGCTATGGTTATGATAAATGAAACTCACTTAAAACTGAAATACACTTTAAAACAAATCATTGAAAAACAAAATATGATCACTAAATCTTATTTGTGTGTTAGGCTATAAATTAAAGTAGCCTATAATTTGTTGTCGCCAACAAAAAGACAATTCAGGGCATCTCTTTTGCTGATTCCTTCTTTTAATAACTAAGGCTATCTGTTGTACACGTACTGAAAACAAGTCATGGAAAAACATGGATCACTAAAATAACTTGGACCGAAAAAATCAATTACATGTACATGGCAGATTGCTTTTGAGCTTTCTGTCAACATTGAAAACAAATCACAGCACATGAATCACTGGCATATAAAACAATTAAATGAGGTTTGAAATATATTCTGTTTCATAAAATTTGTCAAACTAATAATGCCTCTTCTAAATAAGGAAATGCTTGTTATTATTAACACAGATTGGGTGCCGTTAGGACATGTTTTAAGAAAGGGTTCCACCAAGGAGATGGTACATGGAATTAAGTACTTATATTAAATGTTAATTTATAGGGGGCAGGAAAGTTATATCATGAAAGTAACTTGTGACCTAGGCATTAAGGTTTTTTCTTAACATGTGGGTAATTTTTGTCTCATATAATGCCATACTAAAGCAAAAGCAAAGGAAGTTCCTGTACATGAATTTGGGAATTGCAGGCAGTGCTTTTTTTTAGCAATGTTGCAATATGTTGCATGAAGTACGAAACAATATTAGTTGGAAATTAATATTAGTTTTAACCCAGTATATTAAAGACCTTGAATATGTGCATCAGACTGTATACCAAAGCAGACATACTGGGAGTACGGAAATCAAGCGGAAAAAAAATAGCTGGTATCATTAGGCATATAACATACCTTACCTAGCCTCTATGCTGTTCAAAAAACATTTTCAAACATTTTCACAAAGTTCAGCATTTGTGTGTAATAAAGCCATATTCACTGATGTCTATTCCTTGTCTATCTGTCATTCTGTCTAATGCCTTTTTTTCAAAGACATAAGATTTCTTCATCTTAACAATATCCCGGAGTGGACCAAAACATGTAGGCCTAACCTATGGCTAAGCTCAAACTTGCATGGGCTTGGTAAAGTGCTTCCCTTAACCAAGCACCATAGGCTAACACACACAATTCCCAAATTTACATAGTTATTTTGGAAATATGATCTTGTACACTCACAAGTTTGAACTACTATCAAATTGTGATGGTCTCCTTTGGAGAAATGTTAAATATTTTGTGCTTAGTACATAAGTTGACTGCACATGGCCTTTGCCCTCCACCAGAATGTTTAGATATTTTGTACACACTTAATTTAGTGAACATACATATTTAAAAGCAAGTATGAGCTAAATTCAAGTTGACCTTGTGGTGTTATGCTGTTTTCATTGTTTGATTTATGTTGACCTTAAATGACGTTTCACCTCGACCAACAACATTAGGGCACTCACCATGGCAAATGTTCATTGGTAAAAAAAAAAAAAAAGCTTATATGCTAGGACTAGCAGAATAGGCGTCAGGCATCAGTGGGAATCGACATGGGTCAAAAGCCTGATGGGCAATTGGACCGGAAATTGACTTTAGAAGCCCTGCTGAGTCAATAATTACGGATAAGTGGGGGGGGGGCTTGTAGAAAGCTGATGTGGATATTTTAGTAGTTTCAAGCACTTACACAATGGAGCTACATAAAATATGTTAGTTTTAACGAACATCTCTAACTTTACAAAACAATTTATTTCATTCAGCCTACTGATAACATAACATGATTCCTCTGGTAATTCTTACCTTTTACCCAATTTCTATAGATAGTCTAATTTAATAGCAAATACATATATACCTTGTTTTATTAATGTAAATATAGGGTAAAATGTTAG
The DNA here is from genome assembly GCA_027580055.1 of Paracaudina chilensis. Lineage (NCBI taxonomy): Eukaryota > Metazoa > Echinodermata > Holothuroidea > Molpadida > Caudinidae > Paracaudina > Paracaudina chilensis. The sequence goes on along the minus strand of JAODFY010075010.1, from coordinate 4,172 downwards.
GAATTCATGAGACAGTGTAAACTGGTTGGTGTTAATTGGTTTAAAGACAGCAAAGAAAATACCAGTGGTTTAATACGTTGGTTATTGGCTAAATCACAAGCAGAAGATTTAATGATAATCGGCAGGAAACATAAGACTGCCATGGCAGTGTTTGTTTATAATACCTATTGTCCCAGTCGGGGAGGTCAAAATCAGGTCACTCTTTATTAGGGAAGTTAAAAGGGAAAGAACAATCCAGATGAAACCAAGAGGTCAGTAATAAAGCATACAGTTTGTTTAAATCACACAGTTACTGGCTTAGATATTTAATTTAGTTTTAAGCTTAATTAGTAGATGAAGGGTCAGGCAGGACATTTGTCCTCATTAACGACCCTGTACCACAGATAACCCTGTCTGCCAGACATGATTGTGGATGAACACTTTCTTTTCAGCCTTCTCTTCTTGAGCAGGGTTTTAGCTAGGGCAAAATTAGTACTGATTACATACAGTATATATATCCTAATAATCGTCTACGGCACTATTAACAATGACAGGGAATTTCCATGGCTATGAAATGACTGATAACAAATATTAGTGATGCTTGTCACTTTAGAGGGCATAAACGGAGTAATATTTATTCAGCGTAACTTTGAGCTGCGTTTTGAGCACTTTTTGTCTCTGTTATGAGAATTAGTGGAGGGCAGATGAAGCTCTATTAGCCCTGAGTGCCGAGCGGCAACATCGGGTGCTGGTTACTGCCCCCTTGATGCATTCCACCATGTCTACAACCCAGGACATGAGTGTACCCCCCACTCCTTCACCAGTTTTTAAAAATCTGGGGAGTGGAAGCAATTTGTGCTGCAACTAGTTTACCACATGAACCAAAGAAATATATACTTACTTTTCAATGGCAGAGGTTGTCCGACGGAATGGAGGCACTTGACAAACTTTCCGTCTCCCAAGTTTTCCAAGACCTGCTTCCCCATTCTGGTCATGATGCGCATACTGGCCACAACGTAGGCTGAATCCGTCAGCTGGATTCCAATCTTGGATAACGGTGATCCGACTGGACCCATACTGAAGGGTATAACGTACATTGTCCTCCCTGTTAAAGACATAAAGGAGAGAAAAGCTGCTGTCAAAGGCTTGTAGATTATTTCTTTGCCATATTAATGTTTCCTCGAACCAACTCCATTTTGCAACTCTGTTCATTCCAACGTCAGGACTAAAAAGGGTTGAAAGCCTTTACACGACCTGACAAAATGTGATTTTGTCTCGCGCATATATTGCAGCATCGTGTAAATGACATGTTGGTACTTTAATGCAATCGATAGGACTGCATTAAAAATATCATGGTGGTTCAACAGAAGCATTTATACGCAATGAATTATCTCGCGTTCATTGAACTTTGCCCGACAACGCACGTATGACTATAAAGTTTGAGAACAATCACAACAAGTCGCATACCCGCACAAAAAGTCAGATGGGAGAAATTGCATCGTGTAAATGCGGCTCGAGAATCAATCTTCAAGGAAGTAGAAAAAAATGTTTGCAACATTTGAAAAAAAAATTGTAATGTAAAGCTGAGATCCAGAAGGTATTCTCATGTCTCACTATCAGATATGCAGCGATGCGACGATGGTTTGCCCCTTTTTCTCATTTGCCTAAAATTGTCTGCTTACATGTATGTGGGAGAATAAATATCACACACCTAAATTACATTGAGTTGGTCATCACAAACAGCTACAATTGCGGAGTTCACATGCTTGAAAAACAAAGCTTTGAGTCTTTGACTTCCCCAATTTCATCATCATATTTAAACCTCCCCATGAAATGTGTTTCGTCGAAGTCCCTTACATAAATGTAACATCAAATAAGCTGATTTCAATTATTGGCGAGTGATTAGAGGGACCATTTCTCAAATGTTCACTGTGCATATTTTTTTTTCAATACCAACTTTATTTGGTTCTATCAGCAATTAGTGGAAATGTACCGATAATGTTATGACCGATAAGGCACATACGATGTTGGCTGACATTGATGAAATTCAATTATTATAGCAGTGCTACGTACTTCACTGGATAATGCACACATATTAAGGCCCAGCATGTGCAAACCAAGGTTGCTTTATCAAGATTACAACATCTCAAAATGACAGACTTTGTACTCGACATGACAGATGGTACAGTATATGACAATAGATCTAGGCAAAGCAATTGATATCAAAGACAAATTGTAATGTAAAGTTCTGAATTGAAAGTCAAACAAACACTCAAAGCAAGAATCAGAGATTTTATTTTACCAAAGATTCTACTGACACCCTCATACATATGGAAGTAAAGCAGACACACTGATGTACACTTAAAACAAATCCAGATATATACCAGTTTGTATGTTAGGCTAAGTAGCCTAGTTATTTCAGCTTGCATGATCATTAAACATTTGCATTACTCATCTCATTGGCTCTATTCAAAACTGTTCATGAATTACTTAATGACAATTATCGGTCAATTATCGGCATATAATTTGTCGTAAAAAACAACAACATATTTTGGCTAATGAATGGTAAGATGGGTACAGAGTAAACTGTGACAAACTATGGGTGGATTGAACAATGTAAATAATGAGAGTCATCTCAAATTTTGATAGTACCTTTCATTATTAAATTATAGGGCTATTGAAAGCAGTGGTATCAAATAAGGGGAAACACAAGGGCACAATCTTTCAGTTTGGGGGGGGGGGGATCAGCACATTTTTTTCATCAAATTTGATTTTGTTTTTACTTTTAATATCAACTTTTTTTTAATATCAATTTCACAAATGACATGGGGGAACATAAAATTTTTAATTTAACCTGTTATTGGTGGGACAATTATTTTAAAATCTGGGGGTGCAAGTCGGGGGTGGGGGGCGGTGGAAGGCAAAAATTTGGGAGACCAATTCCCCAGCTCTCTTGGTGACCCTACTGTATGAAAAGTGGAATACAAACCTTTCATGCATCCTGGGAACCTCTCTTGGAAGGCACTCTCCAGGAGGTCGGGGGACATCCACTGACCGGTGCGACACTCCACCCCCTCTTTCATGATGGGGATGGTGTCCCGCTGCGACCTGGTGGAGATTATCGTCTTCTTCTCTACCCGGGCCACGTCCCGTGGGTCTGTAATTGCCAACCAACTGTGGACAAATGAGGAAAGTTGACTGGGTTACAGTCCCACCGGCCGTGGTGTCGTTGGGGGTAAACTACGGCTTTCCTCGACGGTGATGACTAGAGCAGTTAGGGGGAATAATTAAAAGCACAAAAATCCGTAAGTGTCACAAAAAAAGGAAACTTGTCTCAAAAAGAGAAAACGAACTCCAGTCACTTCCAGGTTTGGGCAAGGCTGAAATTGATCACAAAATTCGGAGATGACCTTTTGCAGAATTGAATCGAGAACGGTTATGCTTCACTGCTTTTGAAGAAAATGTTATATCAATGTGAAGAAGAATAATGTACTATAAATCATCTGTTCAACCCAAATAAATAAACATTTTTCTTTTTGTTTGGTGTATTTTGGTATAAAGAACAAAACCTTTGAAATTGAATTTTTGCATTTTGTTTATTTGCCAATTAATCATGCCTAATTATTTATCGTATCATGTGTATAATTGTAGTTAATCATGACTGTGTATGATGGATATTCATGTGTAATGTGTATGATGGGTTTTCATGTGTAATGCTTATGATGGGTAATTCATGTGTAATGTGTACGATAGGTTTTCATGTCCATTGTGTATGATTGGCATTCGTGTCCCCTGTGCATGATGAGTATCCATGTGACATGTGTATGATAGTTATTCATGCAAACACATTAAATTATTTCCACAGACAAGATTGACAGTTTGTTTCGACAAGTACTGTAACTCAGCAACAACAAAATCATTCTCAAACAGCTAGCCTTTCTTATTACCCCCATCCCTCCCCATTTTAATCCTCCCCTTAAACTAGTATGGTATGCCATGTTAGTTTTAAATGAAATAATCTTTTAAACCCATGTACTATGAATTAGGGGATGGTGGGCATAGGCGTACAAGACCGGGGGCAGGGGGGGGGCAGAATGTGTCACGAAAATTTCGGGCAGCCTTTTGTTGGAGAAATTTTTCTAATACGGCAGCAGCGTATTTTTTTTGTATTATAATTTTGTGGTATTCCAAGA
>JAODFY010074899.1:0-12027 GCA_027580055.1 Paracaudina chilensis | reverse complement strand
AAGTTATCTAAACTAATAATCTGTATAGAATAACTGGTATGCCCTGCTTTTTTACCGATTCCGATACCGATTATGAAATAATCTGCCCGATCCCGATACCAATAACTGTTTGAACACTAATCAAGAATAGTAACACTACATTGCCCTCCATTCAATGCTGATCTCAAGTGTGGGGTAAAAAAAATCTTGATCTCCCTTGCGTTCTTAAGTGTGAACAAGACCATAGTTGCTTTCGTATCTTAGAAATTAGCCAGAAAAACAAATCAAATTAAACATTGCTATCTGGAATTATGTAAACTAATATGTAATGTTGGCCGTTTTAATATGCAAAATGTATTATTTGATAAAAATTAACCAGCTTATGTATATAGTTTATCATGGAACAAAACTCGTAAAATGTGTTTCTGAGCTGAAATTGTTGCTAATGACCATTACGATTGGCAAAATGAGCTCAATTAATTTTATGTGACAAAATATGGACTGAATGAGAAAAGGTAAACCACACTTAGTTACCTTGGACAATGTGTTTCTTGTGTTAAAATGTGTGTTTCTTGTGTGAAAATGTGTGTTTGTGGTTCAAATTGACACATTTCCATCTCTATCTATCACTGGCTCCACCTGTGAAAATGTGTGAAAAAACTGAAATCCATCAAAAAGTTGCTACTGATACAGTAGATCTGGAAAATCTTTGGTCATTTGAGACCAACACTGAAAACTTTGTAATCAGGCTAACTCTATATAAGGGGAAACTTGGATGAAATTTGTAGTTGGTACATAGGTCACCCACATTGAGGAGATTATCCTATTGATATTATAAGAAGTCTAGGTCATTTGAGATCAGCACTGGTCAAGTGCTGAAAACCTTGTTATCAAGCTAACTCTATAGGGGAAATTTTAATGAAACTCATAGTTGGTATGTATACCACACATATCAGTTCTTGTATGTAGATTTCTCATAGTGAGTATGGAAAACCTTCACAGAATAAAAAAACAATCGCACAAGATGAACATGAGGTGAGTAATGTAGTTGTAATAGTTGTCCATGTGCGTGAAAGATCATGGAGCGAGTAAAGATGGCGAACAGAGGGACACATGGGCAGTGATATTGTATGGCGGAATACTTATCAGATTTGCCTGTGTTAAAAACTAAACTTTAGGGCAGAATTATGTGTTAGGCATTGGCTGTTACTCTAACATTACTCCTATACATTGTGTATTACAAGGTCCTAGCCTAATGTTAAAGCCTAACTATTACGGCATAGTGGTGGTAGACAATTTAAAGGCTTTCATATTTTAAAAAAATCCAATTTCCCCATAGAACCCTACCCCATGTCAGTAAATCAATTCTTCAGAAAGGTAATTTCAGGAAATGATTCACGAGGCTTACCCACATACATCCCTGGAAACATGACTAACATTGTTAAAATAAAATAAACTTGGCAGCCATATTTGCCAGAAACTTTTACCATGAGTGTGATGACTTTATTTTTCTGTGGTCTGATCATGCTTTATCTTATCAAGCAATCTATTTATATTTATCTACCTGTGTCTCTAGTTTTCCAGCATTTTTTTAGGCTTTGCCAGATCTTGATGGAATTGACCTAGTTATCATTTGGTGATGAGCTAAATTTGGACATGGAAATTTTAGGTCAAAGGTCATCTTGGGGTTATTAGATAGAATTATCTGAAGATATGCCAAATCCTTATCCTCCTACATATTGTACTGTTCACTTAAATTGTTATAATGATCCTTAGGTACGCATACCTGAGGTGTTACATGGATTTCAGGTCAATGGTCATCTAGGGGTAATTTATGCCCCTGTCCCACTTAGGTGATTTTAAGCGACTACTGACGACCGGCCTGTCGCCACGGTGTCGCCTGTATGGTCGAGAGTAGTTGCCTCAGTCGCCCAAACAGTCGTAGCTTTTTTTGGGTCGCCTCGGGATTCCCCACATGTTTTAAAATAAAATTGGCAACTGTTGGTTTGACGCCAGTGAGCGTAGCTTGACTTCCACTGACGTAGGTGCTGTCATCGGTTGTCGCCTGGTGACGTAGCTTGTTGCCGCCTGGTGACGTAGCTTGTTGCCGATGCTGATGTGGTCGAAGGTCGCCGTTAGTCGGGACAACATTAAGTTGTACTTAATTGTTAGGTATTATTTCAGGCTTGAATAAATGACATCACAAGTCTTGAGCTTATCATTATTGAATCACAAACACCTTATTTTGAGGTGCAGTATTAGACTCATATTATATGTAAGTTATCAGAAAAATAGGTCTATCATTCATGCTGTATAATTCCAAAGCTTACAGGATAACCATTGAAGTTATCAATGCAACAGCCTTCAACCATATTAAGGACTATAGAATGTCCTGAGGAAATGTAATGACACAGAACCCTTGCATTTTATACCCACATGATGTCATCACTTCATTTAATTGACTGTCAAAAAGTGTTCTTCATGTAATGGTGTCTTATCTTGTGTGTACAGAACTTGTCATGTTTATTTGGGATATCATCCCAGCTCTCAAGGAAGGGAGATGGATGTAAAAGTGATGATTGATGTGAGAGGAAACAGGATGTAAATTCAAAGGATGAATCAGTCATGCTGATGATGTCACACCACGCTCCCAGATCATTTCCTTGAAAGGCTCTTAGAGAGCTGTTGATAAATATACGTTTCTAGACTGACTTGCTGACGTACTTTACTCAGCCCCTTACACCTTGATGCTTATGATCCCTACTCTGGACAGGTGGAGGAGATTCATTGGGCAAGGTTAAGGTCATTGTTCAGCAATATTGACATGTAGCATGTAGCGAATTTGAAGGAAGTTAAATCCAGTTTAATTTTTGGTTCCGATGCCAAAGGCAGGCATCGGAACTTATGCAGTCAAGTTGGCATGTGTGTGTAAGTGTGTGTGACACTTGAGTTTGTAAACACGATATTTTAAGAAGGAAAAGTTGGAATGATATCATACTTGGTATATATGTTGGCCATAATGAGTACATGATCCCTATTGTTTGGTGGTCATGCCGTGAATATTAATGAAGGGACGGGCTTAAAGTAAAATTCTTCAAATGTCAGTTACTTTGCAACAGTATGTCCTGTATGGTTATTCTGGTAAACACCACTCAGCAGAACGTTACCCATTTCCATAATTGTTACATTGTTGTAACCAAGTTAGGGACTCAAGTCAAACATTTAAAACAAATTTATTGAGTAGAGTGATGACTGTATTATTTCAACAGGCAAATTCTTCTTTATTTAAATCACTCTACTTTTGAAATTTAGTGACTCCATTTTTTTTTACAAACAAAGGCTGATGATGCTTATATCTTAACGTTTCTTAGGAAAGTATATCTGAGCTACTGAAGTGAATGGAAATGTTACTATACATTAAAGGGTCTTTAGCCTCTCTTGACCTCTTGTAAAGTTTCATATACTCACTATGTAACCTACAGTATGTACAGCAAGAATGATATACATACACAATACATGTTTAATTGCATTTAAAGCATGGCAAATGTACAATACTTGTTTTACTGTTTAGAATGTTATACTGTATGACAAACCATGCAGATATAAATACAATATAAAGGAGTCATATAGGTGAAAGTTGTTTATGTATTTGTGCAATACAGTCCTTTGTATGAATGTATTCCTTGGATTGCAATTTGCAGTTACTGATTTTGTTTTTTATTTATGTGAGAATGCATTTAACCAAATTTTATTTTTGATATATATCCAAAATCATCAGACAAAAAATTACATTATGCAAGAAGATAATCAGAAATGACAGTATGCAAAGTACAGTAGGGAAACATGAAGGATATATTTTATTTATTTTTATTAATTCTTTGAAACATACAGAAAATACAGAAGTCCAATTAAATTGTATGTAGCAAGGACATAACATAAGGGGAAACAAATGTGATCTCACCCAACTACATAAACCATCTGCCATGAGACATTAAAAAGTTGATTAACCCTAAAGTTGTTTTTGCTACTCGCTCATGGATGTTTTGACTAAAGAGCTGTCATAATATTTTATTATTTTTCCTTAAAATGTGAAAAACAAACAGATTTAATTTCCCCTGTTGAACATATCAAATTGATCGGGGGGATACTGAAGGATGTGTTATTGTTAGAATTGTTCACCATCCTATGTGACTAGTACTTTTATTAATAATGAACAACTACACCATAAGTGACTCACATCCAGTGCCAGTAACTCAAGACTCTTATGAAGGGACCCTGACAGTGAGACTTTTTTCAAAACAATATTTTACTTTGTTATATTTCTGTCTTTGAAATGATATCAGTACATCAGGTTTTTGACAAAAATAACTGCAGAGATTGATATTTGTCGAAAGGGTAAGGCATTATAGTTCTCACTCAGTGGAATCTAATAATACACCGGTATGAGTGAGTATAAAAAATAATAATTTGTGCTAACCTGGGGGGGGGGGCAGAGACATGCCACCCACATTTTAAGACATATTTAGTTTTCACACAGTAATTTTTAATAGAATGCAAGTTTTGTGCCTCCTACTTTTTTCAAAGCGACCACTCAGGGTTCAACCATTCGTTAAGGTAATGAGTAAATAAGTATTATAAAGTATATACTGAACCTCATACACAGTTGATGAAGGTACTGCAGTTTTGCATATATGCAGTGTATATTATACATGCACCCTTGGGCTGTATTGTCTAGTGCATTAGCATATGACATTTCTAAGGAGAAAGTTCAAATGTGAATTTTGTCCCAAAATTTGCATTAATTGAGACACTCCTTTTTGTTATTGTCTTTTTGCCCAATCCCACCCACTTCAGAGTCACATGTAATTTTTATAAGCTCATAAGCTGGTTGAGCTATAATTGCTGCCATTATCCATATTCTTGGATTTCTGGTCATTGTAAGGTCATTACCTGAAAATATATAAAAGGCTAGCCTCCTATAGATTGTATTTTTTTTAATATTGGCCATAATGATCCTTGGAAAGTGCTACCTTGAGGGTGTTTAGGAATTCCAGGTCAAGTGTCTTCTAGTGGCCATTAGAGCTATCTCAAAAACCTACAGAATTTATTGTAATTAGAAATATTAGGTCAATGTCAAATTTGTTAAGTAGTTACACTGTATGTTCATGACAATTAATCAGTATTTGGGGTGGCTACTTGGTGCGTTTGTTCTTACTTACATGGGCAGTCATATCTTGTAGTCTTCATTTGAAACATTACAAAATACTGTAATATATGAATGTGACGATGAAAGTTCTATAAAATATCTTTCTATAAAACATGGAAAGAGTCTTATTAGTTTCTCTCAATGGATTTGTATAATTTTAAACATCCTGTTCAGTTCATAATGTTTTATTTCTTCATACTGTTAATAGCCACCATTAAAAAAAATGATGAGGTGTCATTATATTAATTACGGGAGACAGAAATAACATTATCCATCACTCGCTTCCATAGATTTCTGACAGAACAAGCTCCCAGGTACCTGTTTTGATAATTATTTCCATGTTAAGACAGAACCTGAAGAAATCATTTCCTGTGTCCCTAATTCAGGCATCCTGTCCTTTCCAGGTGATAGTTTAAACTGGTTTATGATGCATGAAATGTGGCCTTAATGGGAAAGTGGAAGGTCTTATTACATCATGTGATGAGGCAAAAGAAGCCTCCAAGAGGCAATGATTTGATTTTTTTTTATTCTCCCAAGAGGCGCACAGCTAGCTGTTGCAATAATGATATTTGATGAAGGTGGCTGATATGTTTAGAAATAGAGATTATGGTATTGACTTCATAGGCGATGAACATTAAGCTTATTAAGCTATATGAATTTCAATTTTACATTGGGTAGCTGACCAGGAAATTGGCAACACACATGGAAACAATAAGATCATTGAGAGGTATTGTCAGACTTTGAGCCTCAACTGATTTTTTCTCTCATTGTAGTGTTTTAAACATCCAGTCTGTAAGTTCATTATGTTAAACAACTAAGCTCTACCCACTTTGCCGACCATAAAAATCATTAGTAATATTAATTTCAGCTTAGAAACACATTTTGCGAGTTTTGTTTTCTTAGTGTGTCAAATTATATGCATAAGACTGTTAATTGTCATTAAATAATATGTAAAAAAATTTAAACAGCCTATGAGATATATGCATAGTTACATAAGAAGTAAATCTTGGAATTGTGAACATCAAAGTGAATCATTCTCAAGGGTTCAAAGTTATTTATCTGACAAACTGACCCAGAAGAGAAATTGTATGCTCCTAGGCAAGTAAACTTGAAAAGGTCACCTAACTCCTTTTAGGTTTAATGACGTCAAGGATTAGTGAGTGCATGCTTCAGATTTATAGAGCAATCCTCTTCAGATTTATAAGAGGCCAGGAGAACTTTGCAGCATTATTGGTGTTGTGTAATATACTTCAAAGTAAACAACATCAGTGCAACTATAGTATAGCACAGGCCTAGGCCTACGTACAGTTTATACAGAGCTAACGTTACTGAGTTTCGCGTAACTAGGTCTTGTCAGTATTTATCAAGCCGAAATACCGAACTGAAGTTGGCAGACTTGTGAGCCCTACGTATACTTAATATTAAACGACTGAAAAATGCTAAGTTTCATGTTATGAAAACGGACCCTCGATCCAGGGTTTCTCCCGGACTTCAAAGTAAAAACCATCAGAGCACTATTTTAAAACATGTCATATTATATATATGTATATATATTTTCCTTAGTAAGAAAGGTCTGCGATTCTAGCAGAGTTTAAGAAAGAATAAAATCTGGAATGACCATATATTTTTTATGATGCTCCCAAAGTGCCAAACGAGATGTCTTGATGACTTGTCGAGATAAATATATAAAGAATTTCGACATCAACAAGTCAACTTCGTTCAAAACATCTAAATTATTTATCTTGACATGATGACGTCTCATTGACACTTTGGAAGCTCTGTAAATTTATACCAAATATTTCTGTCAAATGGTTTGAAAGTTTTTTTGAGAAGTATTTGTTCTGCTTGTCACTGAAAATTTATAACCTCTTCCTTTACAAATGGCCTTAATCTTTATAAAAAGTAATTCAGCTATATAAATGATTGATATTAATTTTGCAGTTGCTTTTATGCTGCCTACATGTAGCACGTGTTAAATTTATGTTCCTGTGGTTTCTGGTTAATTCCAAGCACTATCAATGTTATACTCGACTGTTTCTTTGTTAAGCACAATCAAATTGGATATTCCTCCCCAAAAACAAATATCCACAATGACTTGAATGAAAAGGGAATACGAAAATACTTTAACAGAGGACCTTTATCTGCACATCCTACTTGAATGAAGTGTTAAAGAATGTTCTTCTCTATTTTCTTTCATTTTTCCCCAGAATGAGACTCATTTATGCAAGAGGTTTACAACGTTTGTCACCAAATATAAACTGATGGCTAAAGACAACCTTATCGTACCAATTTTGGAGGAGGCCCCAGACCCCAACGAGAGTGAGGCTTAATGATGAGCCTCAACTTTTCTTATTTGTGCTACTCTTTACATTGATGTTTAATTTATTTGTAGGAGTACATTGGCTCATTTACAGTAGGTAGTTTTGTAAATCGCAAACTTTGTATTTTGGTGTATTTATTTATTGGCTCATAAACTAGGATGGATTTCAGTAAAATTGATAAATCTTGTCAAATTATTAAAAAGTTAGATTTTTAATTTTTAATGAATTAAAACTTTATGGTAGGACACGTCAAGCAAGTTCTCCCAAAAAAATCCTAAACAGTTATATTTTATGAGAAAATATGTGGGGTAACAGTGTTTTGCATGACCACATGTTGTCATTAAAAATGCCAAAGTGTAAAAAGGGTGTCTCTTGGCCTGAACCACCTATATGTTTTGTGATCAATTACCCAGGGATTCCAGTTGCAGAAATTTCTTCTCACAGGTGGGGGCAATTACAAGTGGGGGAGCAAAATTGGTGTTATTAAATGGCAATATTTTTAACAAGTCAGGAATGTATACCTCCCATCCACCAGAATTTTTGCCTAGGACCTGTCCCAAAATTAAAATTATATGCCATTTTTCTTGTATCTATACCGATTTGATTTTTATCCAAGTATGCATTCTGTTGAAGTGACCCCTCATCTTCTGACACAAGGACGAAAGTTTCTCAATACTAAAATTCCAAAATGCAAAACTGAACAAGGTAGGCCTCGTATTAATGCTCACCTGAGTCAAGGTGTACCCCCTCAATACAAACAGTTGTCACATGTCATTCAATAAATTGTTGTAAGTTCTAAGGTTGTAAGTGTCTAAAGAATGTAAAATGGTAGTTATGAGAAAGATAAACGCCAAAAAGCCACCTGTCTGGTCTGTTTAATGTTTTAACAGTTTTTTTTTATATGTTTCTTCTTTCAATCTTTCTGGTAAAGTCAAGAATGCAATGTTTACCCTAATGTCTATTTGTATTCTGTACTAAATAAATGGACTCACCTCCATCAACAATTGAATGATAAAATAGAGAAAAAATCATCCATTTTAAACTTGACATCTAGCATTTTATCTGAGGCACCCAAGTAACAAAAAAGTACTACAAGGGCTCACCCCAAAGTATTATTATTGTACTAGGGACTTGTTAAAATTGTTGGGAAAATGTTAGCCTATACCAAAATATTTTTTGTTCAAGTGTTCAACTATATATGAATATATGTAATTACCTTGTCTTTAAAGAAAATATGTTAAAAAAACCAGTCTGAGAGCAGAGATGCTGTTTAATAATAATAGATTTATAAATATCTACATCAACACAATGGGACCTAATTATTGTTCATAAATATGAGAATAGATCAAAGATATACAAGCCTTGCCCCACAAAGTGAATTTCATAGAATAAATTATAATAATTGAGAACGGGGAACCTACAAAAATATATAATCTTGACAGAAAGGAGTTAAAAATTAAATTTGAAGAGGCAAGGAATCAATACCCCTAAAATATGCTTCATTATGCCCGCTAAAATTATCGACTGGATTTATGTCTATATTCCAATGGCTGTCGATGCACGTTGTGTATCTCGGCTTCATTTCTAGCTCTAAATATGTGCATACAATTTGTAAAATGAGTGGAATATAGTTGTATAGGACGGACAATGAGCTGAAGTCATACATTGCTGCTCAAAGTCATAACAGTACCTTTAGTAGAGGATGCATCGTCTATTTCTGAGCATCGACGCCTCACAGTGTTAGCTCAGCGGTTAATAGTGCCGAAAATTATATGCAATTCATGAGGTCCTGGTTCTAGTCTCTCCGAGATCAATGTGGTCTAATTACAGGGTTGTTAATCCAATGGGCTGCACACCCGGCCGAATAAATGCAGAGGGCGCTGTCATATAGGTCCTATAGTAGTTACGCGAAATATACTAACTTGTAACTAAATTGTAACCAAGACTCCGTAACACTAGCAACACTGTAACATTCTATAGCCTAGGTTAGCTACTACTAATAGTATCATGAGTGAACTGAAGTTCATTCGGTACGGTACACATTATTTCGCAATAGTTATTCACTGATGACTCATCAGTGATATACACATAGTGATGCACAGCTCTGTTTAGGACCTTTATGAGAGCGCCCTCTGTTGATGACGGGCAGCCCCATTGATAATTCATAACCATGGACGTTAGTATGAAGGTTTAAAACTGATCTCGGTCAGCTTGCGTAAAATAGCTTGGAAACCGGTCCTATAGATATTTCCTGTTTACAGGAGAATCATAGGCCTACATATATACATAAACACTATATACATAAACACTATTTAATACGACGTGGAATACATCCACAATGTGAGTGCTCCACCGCACGTCGACATAGGTTAAGGTGACTAAGTGTTTATTTAATCGTACGCCTCGCAACAAATAAAATATGAATATAAATATAATACAAAGCGCCTTTTGTCATTAGGGAAGAAAAATTATGGGCGGAAGTCTTAGGGGTGGGGATATATCCCCCATTATTTTTTTAGGTTTGCCATTTTCAAAGTAACATTATGGTAAAAAAAATCCTAATCATCTCCTGCTAACAACCACTGTTCCGGTTGTGATTGGTTGATTTGATTGGTTGAAAAATAAGTAGTTTATAAGTAGGCTATAGATATCTTATGTTTTCACACCTTTTTCCGTAACGCGCAATATAACATTTACCGGTAATTAATCGTACGCTTCGTAGAAAAAAGAGACGACATATCACTTTTAGGGTTTGCTGTCCAGACAAGGAATCACATTTTAAAGATTTGACCCTAAATGTTGGCCTGGAACTTAAAAAAAAAAATCGGGTACGTTGTACCCCTCCCCTCATCCAACCCCGTACCACGTGCAGGGGGATTTGTTCTGGAAATATATGAGAGGTCTGAGTTTTCCTCATTATCAAGTGTTTACATTTTGATCCGAAAAATTCCCCGTGACCCCATCCATCTCGTATATTATATACACCCCTGCCCAACGCCATTTTCGATTTCACACATAAACGGTAGCCGAATGCCGATTAACCGATAATTTAAATCCAATAAAACCGAGCAAATCGGTTTATTACTGCAGAAGATGAACATAAAAAAGTAGGTATTCTAATACATCCAAATCATATAGGCCTAGAAAAGAAGACTCAGCAAGGTATCGTTGTAAGGATGACATGTGTGATTAATGGCCGATACAGATGACGTCATAATCACACAAAATCGGTGGTTCTCTCCGATTCCAAAGGTAATATTACATTTTGTTTTGATTTCCCACGGTTTCGATTGTTCGGTTTTAGTCAAATATTAAACGCATTTTTTTTATTTAATAACTAAAAAACCGTTCAATTCGGTTAATCGTTAGTGCGTTACTACCTACACATCAACCACTATTTAGAAAATATAGGCTTCGGATTATACTATACGCAAAGTGAGCTCGGTAATGCTGAATTGTGGTGTCGCGAGACAAGTGTAAACAATGATAGAATTCGCACTTACTTCAATTAACATATGTCATGTTTGTATATATTAACTGCTCTCTATGTTAAACAGTATACCGCCAACACACTAGCCGTGTAATACAGATCATTCCGCTAGGCTACAATGTCATACAATTACAATTTATGAAATGACATATGGCTTCTGATTAATTTTGACGAACCACCGTAAGCTTAACTCTGAACAAAAAAAAACTATGAATTTTATCAATCACATTTGCATGGGAATAAAGAAAAATAATATTGTTGTTAACTTTTGTCGTTAATTTTGTTAATTTAGAGTCAGCTGAAAACTTAGATTTAGCTGCAATGTTTTTTTGATGGTATATGTGCTCATTCAACCACGGCTATATGATTTAACATATATAGTAAAACGAAATCATTATGTTACGACACGCCTATACAGTTTGATTTGCTCGATGAGACAGGACACTATTATAGGGTTTCCTGATATAACCGAAAGATAACCGAAAGAACGAAACTGCTGTTTTGCAGAAGAGGATTTCCGTATATTGTAATAAAATAGGCAGAGATAACACAAACACGAAAGTTCCTTATATATAAATATCTATATTAATGGTGACCAACCTATGACGTTATGTCAATATTACAGATTGAGGCCGCCGCTTTCACCGCATGCATGACATAGCCAACAAGAGGGTAAACCATTGAGTTGCTGATCTCGTCACCGTATATCGTTTTAAAGGGATCAGGGCATACATGAACTACAATTGTACATCCTGGAACTTTGGTTTGTAAAATACAAACCAAATAAAGATGGACTGTTCCTATCGTATTCCCACGCTTCATGCCTTCTACAGGCTATAATCAAATTTAAATGTACAACATGTCACATCTAAAATTATATTGTCATTTCTAGAAATGCGCCCAAAAGGCGGTTTTTCACGTCAGACATGCTAAGTCTGGATAACGGTGAAAAACACACAAACACAAAATTTCGGTTGCATTTCCAGTTTCCATTGCTTTCCCACATTATGTTATTCGACTTTTGGCGAATA
>JAODFY010074788.1:0-12027 GCA_027580055.1 Paracaudina chilensis | reverse complement strand
GTGGCGCGGTGACTAATAGCTTATATCCCAATTATGTATTTATATTTTAAAGAATATATACATATCATGGACAATATGTGGGGGGGGGGGGTATGGCTATGGCTAAAGCCCAGAAATTACAGAACGCGCCACACAAATTCCAAACATTTCGTTTGATATGTGATAATACATTTGTTTGTTTTTGGTGTAGTTATAAAACCAAAAATATGAAACGTAAACACAGCGGTGTAATTACATTTGCAGAACAAAATAGCATTATAAACGTGACACCTTATTGCAAAATTGCCAGGTTAATTTTGCTTTACTAACTAAAAAGTTGCTTTTACTAGGAAGTATTGTATATGCTTGTATTTCCGCTTACACTTTTTCAACATCTCGAATCTAGCTGAATTGATATATTTAATATGTATCTACCCTGAAGTGTATCAAAGCAAATATATACAGTTTCCACGATGTAAATTACGCAGTCTACACTTGAAAGTACTTGAATGTTGAATGGTTTGATCTGAAGCTTTTGTAGTTTGAAAGCAACTAATAAAATTGTTCATTCATCAATTTCACTTTTCTGGCTTTCATTGCCTACAAATCGCTTCAACTGTCCTATTCTCTGATATCATGATATAATAAATTACAAATATGTTACGATTATTAATACTGGCAATATATAATGATATCTGTTCGTTGGTATCTAGGCAATATTTGACCATGGATTCATTATAACATTTCACCTGATACATTGAAATAACTGCGCGCAATATAAAGTTAATATTATAATGGCAGAGTAACTTTTAGTTTTCGATGATTTTGAGATTAAATTGGACTATAATCCCCCATGTATATAGTATAAAGCTATATGTTGGATATACATTATGCACAGATCCATCACCGTATACATTGTGGAAAATGAAGCAGTCAGTTGAGGAGGGGTAGGCATTGACATTAAAGGGTGACACATGTCATATGTGTGGGATGTAAGGTATAATGTGCTTAGTTTGATACATGGTCCACGTCGTAGCTACAACACAACATTTCTATAGATAATGTTACGTTCTTATACCTATATATTTACAAATTCGGCTACAATTGTTCAGGAATTTTCAATATTTCATGTTACTATATGTTTACATTTTATGTTACTTCAACCGTTCAGTTTTGTTCAATGTATACACAATCATATATTTATATATATATATATATTTTTTATATAACTATCATCATGATCATCATGATCATCATGAGCATCATCATGATCATCATGATCATCATACTACTAATAATAATATTCATCATCATAATCATCATCATTATTATTATAATTATTATTATAATTGGATAATTGATATTTATCGTATATGGTAAACGTATGTATAAATGAATAGACTTTGGTTAATGCATGTCTAATTTGTAACAAACCTGTATTTCACACTAATTTTAAAACTAATTACAGTAGCACATATAAATTGTAATTATATCCTGGATTATCATGAGTTATATCACTTAATATTAATACCATTTAGTCATGGCATATATCCATGTAGTAAGGTATTGCCAAACGTCGATCCTATCGCGCACACGTTACGTTATAGTACATAGGCTACAGCTTATTAGGTATTAGATATGTTAATGATTACACGTGTGTTTAACTATTATACGTGTATATACGTGTAATATAAGTACTGTGCCCTTCTGATGTACACTAGGGAAATAAATTATAGGAAAATAGGAATATAGCTAGAACAAGACACTGTTTCTCTTTTTTTTTATCCTCCTTCGCATAAACTAATGATTGTTTATCCTTTAAAATATTAAATACATTAATTGATGTATCGTTTCACATGCGTTTTAGGTGTTGGCCATTATAACTGTTCTTTGATTTGATTTCTATGTTTCTCAACTTAATGAATATGTTAATGAATATGTAATGTGTTTTTTCGAGCGCTCGTTTGTGCAACCCGTTTTTTCTTGTGATAAGGATGGCTTATATTAAAGTTCATTTCTACATCGTGTACGAGCTCAAAACTGTATATATTTGTTCATTTAATTTGGTTTGGGTAAAAAGATCATGCTTCATTTTCGTTTCTAAGTCATTATGACGTATGGTTGATGTATTGCTATACAAAATTGACTATAGCTAAAACAAAACTAGCCATGCAAAATAGGAACTCAATATGAATACATTTTCGTTTTGTTTTCAGTAGTTATTTATAGTGCAGTGGATATTGTTACTGTAATACTTTAAATACATACATTGTATACAGAAAAAGGTATAAATGGCGGCCTCATTTGCTTATTTCAGGTCACTAATTAGTAAAAAAAAATGAAATGCTGTTATCTTTCGATCTAAATGAACTTTATAATAGACAAGTTGTCCCTAATTCTTATAAATAGGCCCTAAACATGAAACGTGCCCATAGTGCTTAATAGTGCAAAAGGCCCGATGCTGAAAAGGGTGGTTAACCCACAGGAACAGTGTCACCAAAGCAGAATACAATAGGTTAAGCCTATGCTCTATAATATAGATTTGATCAGCATGTTGTGGAACAAAGATCTGGGCTCCAAACAAACATTACATGGACATGGACAATCACATTATTAATATAAGTAATTTGCTAATGAAATGAAGTAAATAAGCTATACAATACCTTTATAAAACTTGACAATTAAACGACAGGATACCTTCGGTGTACGTGTAAAAGACAACAAATATAACGATGTAAATAGGCCTATCAAAGTCTAAACTTGTACGGAGTGCCAACTGTATCATAAATGTGAAAAAAAATACTGAAACAAATAATGGGAAAAGTTTTTTTTTTTATATAGGACTTGATTAAATGGGACCGAAGTGGCACAATCTATCATGGCTGATACATTTTGTTACCTAACTTTAAAATTTGATGAACTTTGGCATTTCAAATGTCTTGGCAAACCATATACAAAATGACGGAATGTTACGACGATATGGCGAAATATCTACCATGTTTGCAGTAAAATGCTTCAATTATACTGTGGACATATTTGTAATATTGTGTTGATTGCATTTCCCCAAAAATATAAATAATTATTGTTCCTGCACCTGAATATTTAGCATTCGATTTAGGAAAAAAAAGTGTCGATATAATATTTGACTTGTTGTATTTTATTTACATGTGTTGATAACAATTTAATACATTTCTTCGTGTGATCGAAGGATAAAAAATGAAACGTTAAAACAGCGTCGTAGTAACATTCACAGTACAGGGCTAAAAGGTTACGAATTCACTGTGAAGTACTGCAATATATATCGTAGGGTATAAGCCGATATTTCCTCCTACACTTTTTTTCAACATCCCTAGATAATATTTAATATGTATCTGAAGTGTAACGAAACTCATGTATATATCTTTAAGCCCCGCTGTTTATTTGAAAACGTGGTTTGCACTTAAATGTAATTCAGCTTGCTTTGAAGCTTTTGTAGTTTTGAAAGCAATTATAAAGTAATGAAGTAGGGGATTCATCAATTTAATTTGTTGTTGGGCTATAAATTGCTTCAACTCTCCTCTACTATTCTCTGATTTCATAATATAAGCATAGCGTTTATAATACACAATAGATAGCATATAGCAAGAAAAATAAATATAATCATAATAAATATCATTACGATTATTAGTACGGGCAATTCTTCGTGGAAATATGCTTTACAAAGATAATGTGGTATCTATATTCCACTTCGGGAAATGATAGTTACGTGTACGAGAAAACATCTGCCCTTGTAAAAACCTGTTTAAAACTGTTGACCATTTTATTTAAGGTTGTATATACCTTAGCAGATTAAATTTACCACAGGAAATTTGGCTAAAGTGATGTTCTAATAGACAACTTGACACTATCTAAGCAAACAGAGACGTAGCTAGAACACTTATAGGGTAGGGTTGTGTGAGATAAATTTTGCCGACTACCCAAAACGAGGCAATAACGATCATGAGTGGCCGCGTAGCGTTGGAAGATTTTTTTTTACAAAAAATGACCCCTATGCTGGAAATTGCACTTCCCATAACATGCATGCTGCATCTTGACATTCTTTCCTTCGAAATTTTGTAAGAGTATGGTACGCCTTAGTTATGTTAAGAATAGCATAATCATGTCGTGTATGGCTATTAGCTTAATGGAGCATTTCCATTTTTGTGTCTGAGGGGGGGGGGGGGGTCGGCAGACGAATTTTTGCCCAAATTTGTTCAATTATAATAAATTATACCACACAATTATAATACAAAATGCTTTCAATTGATTTTTTTTGGTCACATTGCTACCTGCGGCATAGTTCGGCTTCCTAAGCAGCCCGAAATGGATGTGGCTACTTTCGATTTTCCAGCACGAATCCTGCCCCCCTCGTTACTTAAGGAATAAAGCCTTACATGTTTTGGACAAGTCCTCGCCGTTTTAGGTCTGTATCTTGAAGGAATTTGGTAATAAATGCAAAAAGCCCACAACATTACCTCCATTTTGAGCCAAAAATGGTCCAAATCGACGAAGGACTGACAAAAATATTACTCCCGATCCCCATGCACGATTTCAATTTTTAATGCAGTTTTGTGTTGTTTATATTTTTCCTAACAACATTTGTGTTTGCCATTTTGTTGTAGCGCCCTCGCTTTTTCCGGGTCAATAGAACTTTACTGTGCACGCTATTAGCATAACGTTACGGAATTCCAAGGATAAATTTACACCAAAAGTGACCAAATAGAACCATCTAGCTTCTAAAAACACATCTACATTGGTAAAATTACATGTACAGGTAAGTGTAGGTTGTGGGAAAATTTCGAACCCAAATTTGCCAAAGTTGAAATTGTTTGTGTAAACAAACCAAAACAAAGAAAAACAAACAAAATGGCGGCCTCATTTGCATATTTCAGGTCACTGATTAGTAAAAAAAATGTATATGTCTCGAATCCAAATTTTGTTATATTTCGATCTAAATGAACTTCCTCATAGACAAGTTGTCCCTAATTCTAATATAATTTTAAACTTTTATTAAACTTTTGTTAATAAATCTTATATACACATATGCAGATATAATGCATCATTTGACCAACCACACGACAAGCCATGGGCCATAAATTCTTTAACCGATTGTGTAACCAGAATATTATTTGTGGGAAAAAACATTCATAGATTCCACTACAATAAGACGCATAATAGATTGAAGGTAATTCAGAACGACTGTTATTTTTCAAAATGTTCTTATATATTATTGTTGTATAGTTGCCCATGATCTTCATAAAAAAAATATTATCGTGAATCATATTGTCAGGATCACGACATGACGTGGCTATAACTAAAACGGTATATACACATCTAAATGTTCATCATTACTTTGTCTGATTGTTGTTTGATATGAGCAAATATTCAGTTCTCAAGCATAGTTTTATTCCTATATTTACGGTAACATTGGATATTTGTCCAGTTCTGGAATTTACATCTGACATTTATATTACAATATATGTTAAGGAATCAATGATTGATCATTAATCTTAAACAAATATCCCATATGTGTTGTTCTTCGACATTTACTACGATCATTATGATAATAATTTATAACAAAAATGAAAGCCGCAATGGTTTATTATGAGTATAAATACTTTCACTGTTCTTTACATTAACCAAGTGTTTTTTTTTTAAATTCTATTTAAGACTATCACTAATTATAACTATCTACAAGGGCATATCCAGAACTGTTTTATGGAGGCCAGATATGTCCCCAAGCTTGATATATGAATATGGTGAATTTGTGTTTTGGTCAATTATATGAGGTGGGGTCTAAGTTAGGGTGTGCCCCTCGACTTTTAGAAATACTTATGCTTAAAAAGACTCAAATAAATTGATGGCAAGAACGTACGTATTAGGCCCAACAACTTTGCATGTAGATATGTTCTTATTCTGATCAGATTCCTACATTGCTCTTAAAATATTGATGCCAATGATATCAACGTCTACGGTAGTAGTGATATTATACTACTTGAGGAAACGATGTAAGTTGTGTTTATTATGTGAGATTAATGTTATATTACAACTGTCCAAATTTCAAATCAAATATGGATGGAATTTTAACGACAACGCCAAAAAGGCCATCGTACATTAAATTTTCCGATTTAGGCAATATTTATATTTTTTTCAAACAATATTATTAAAATAAGCCAACAAACGTTCCACCTATATCGGGGCATAAGAGTGGAGGGTGGAAGGAATGTGGTGGTATCGATGTGATTATAGGGAAAGTGACATGAATGGGGTAAGGAGGGAGGTGGTTATGGGAGGTGGGATAAATATGACCCAGAGGGAAGTGGTGAGGGGAGGTAGGATGGTTAAGGTGAGATGGGTAATACCGGTATGTGAAGTTGGAATTGAGTTTGACCGCTATTGACCTCATATGACCTTTGACCTCTTCCAAAAGCTATAGGGATCATCTACTTAATATGGGTAACACATGTACCCAGCAAGATTTAAGTCGAACTTGGAACTGCTGAGATAACCTGGTTACAAGCTTTGCGATATACACACACTTGTTTGGAACACTTGTTTCTCATTCACATTGTAACTAACGGTGCAACAGAATACCTGTGAGGGGTGTGTTATGTGCAGTGAATTTGGGTGTGCTATGTGCAGCAGTGAATTCTAGGGTGGTTGGTAGGAATCAGAGGTATGGGGGATTGGTTTAGTTCAATATGGGTGGTATAGAACAATATTGTTTAATGTGAAGATAGTAAACTAAGTGCTAGTGGATAGTGGAGGAGTTGATACCAGAATAATTTTAGTATACATACATTATGGTAAAATGTATGTATTTTAATGGAGATACAGTGTAGGCTATATGGATATCATCTATTAGTTCAGGGATTTCAGTCTTAGAAGAAAAAATATTAAGCACAATTTTTGCTAGTGCTAGAACCTTATTGTCTGCGGAAAATCTATTTATGAGCACAAGTGTGCATGGAGATAATATCTACATCATGATAGTTGAGTGTTACTTAAGAGTCGGTCTCCCTCAAAGTTGTGATTCATGGGTTCTCATTTTTTTTTTATAGAAACACACATAGTTGACGTAACATGACACCGCAACAATGTCCCATATAATTTGGTTACAATTTGTTACATATATTGACCTTACATTTGAAGAAAATGTTTTAATTTAGATGGGACAAGCTTGGGGCAATTAAATTAATTTAAATATTTGTTGGCGGGCAAACCAAAAGAGCCAGAAAAATTTTGTTTTTATTGATGTACCACTGTGCTTGTTAATATTTTTATGAGAAGCCATGAATCACTACCCCCGTAAATTTGGTACATTATTAGAGAGACTGACTCTTAATATGTGAATTATGAAGGAACATTGTTCATCTTCCCAATGTTTAGGCATTAAGGTGTTGAGACAAAATTGAGCAAGCGTTGATGTGGGGCATATCAGCTGAAAGTATCTTGGAACGTACCCAGTGTTTTGAAAGGGACATATCGTTCGGGGAAACGGCAAATTTGAATTGTTGTTAGGTAGTTCAGGGGGGTGTCGATGGATACATATATGAATGTTAGTTATTTGCAAATCATTGTCATAATGACGGGTGGGTACCCAAGTACGTGACTGGTAATGAAACTTGTTTACCCAGGTCCAAAGAAGGAGCAGAAGGTTAAATTGCCATTGGTTTGACAGAATCGGCATGCAGATATACCTGTGGACACTGAGAGGGATGTAGTACTTTTGGGTCTCTGCGAATATATGGGAGAAGACAGCACTTTGTTGGTTAAAGAATATCTGGTGAGAACAAATATTTAATTTCGTAGAGATATTGTCATGTCAATCGTCTCACTTCCGGGAAGATATTGACACTGCAAAATATTTTAATTCAAACCTATGCTCAGATCTGAAAGCAATCAATGATGGCAATAGGTCACTGGTCATTGATATCATTTTGCCAAAAGTGACAATCAAATAGCATTGATTTCATTTGTTGTTTTCATGTCTCCTGAAACAATCAACCAAATCAAGTTTACCCCTTATACCAAGAATGGGGACTTTTTTTCATATCAAGGGCCAACTGAATATGTATAACAACAACATGCACGCGCACATGTGACACCATATAACAAAATAAGCCAAAATGCATTTCAGGAGTTGTCTCGCAGGCCGGATGAAATGAGCAGAGATTCCCTTGTCGTATACCCTTGTGTTGATCACTCTCGGTCATCACCAAACAAACGGGCTCTTCATCTGGTTATAGCTTGAGGGCTTCAACTCTAGCGTATAATGGTGACATGTAGTTCATGTCTGTTTTTTATGCACAGGCAGTGTCCTTTGTCTTATTCCTTTTCCTCTTTCCCTTTTATATGGTCATCTCAGATACTGCATGCAGTACACCCAGGATGATACAGATGCTTCTCACCAAACTTCATCAGTAGTTACTTGTAGTTCATCATTATTACCTGGGCCTGTTTCACTGGTCTTATGTAGACTCGAATATGAGCAATGGAATAAAATTTGAGGTACTAACATTAATTGTGTGGCTGCTTAGTGTGGCAAATGGTCTATGTGTTGCACGAGGATTGTTGTGGAGGTATGCCGTAACATACTACAATCGTGTGCGAGGACTAGGTTGACTTAGCATGTTTATGAGTAAGGCGTTACATGTACATGTACATACTTACATGTACATACTATGCAGTGTTGAATGTATAGATTCCTTAGACTTTGTCAAGCAATCAAAAACCTGTTACTTAACAGTGCTAAGTTGAATTAACATCGGGCTTGTTTTCAATTGACCTTAAAAGAGGTAAATTTAGGTAATTTGAGAATAAAGTCAAATTTTGACCTTGTGAACATCACATTTGAAACTTGCTATGGCATGAAGAATATTAATAGTGGTGCTGATTTCAATATTGAAATTCTTATTTTTAATTTTTTGAATTAGTATTATCCTGGAACAGAATGACAATGCATCGTTGTGTCCTTGTTTTCATACTTTTGTAATGTGATAAAACATGTAGATCTAAATTTTCTTCACATGACTCTGAAGAGGATGAGATGTTAAAAGGGGAAGAAGGTCGCGCCATGGGAGTATTTATCATCCGGCATGAAGATGTGACAGATGGAGTACCTGCTGATATTGGGATCACATTAGAAGGAACTGAGGTCATCGGTAGTCTTGGCAGTTTGGCTATGGCAGTGACATTGCTATTTAGTTTAATCTATGTACTGAATATGAGTTATCTAAAAGACCTGAATACTTTTTCGAAATTATCCAAAAAGTTATCATGAGGCTTGATAAAGAGCACCTCACACTAAAGACTCAAAGACTGAAAAATATGTTGTTTATGTGATTTGATCATGATGAAAAAATGTTTTGCATTTTCCAATTACTCCATCATGACTGTTTTTTTTTATTCACTTACATGTAGATTGTGTTTCTTGGGTATTTCACTGAACGTTTTTGACATATTTTACTTATATACTTTGTTGTTTATACATCCCAGTTACTCGAAACAACACTTGAACATTTTTAATGACATTTTTAAGGGATGGAAAGCCACACATTTACCATATAGTTAGATAGATGTTAAGGTCGGAATATCCACATTTCTTTTAGAATTATCAGGCACTTCAAGGGTGACAGACTCAGGGACTGTTTGTTATTTGGATCACATTAGAAGAAACTGGAATCATCAGTAGCCTTGGTAGTGGCATCGCTAATCAAATACTCTGCACTACAAGTAATCAAAACAACACTGAATTACTCTTTCGAATTGATGAAAAAAAAACGGTATCATGAGGCTTACACCAAAGATGCAAACACTGTTCCCTCCCTAGTTACTCTCTCAAAACAACACTTGAACATGTTTGCGATGACATTTTTTAAGGAATGAAAAGCCACACATCTAGATAGGTATCGGTTAATATATTCACTCAATATGAGTTAGGAAGAACAACTCACACCACACTTACCACAGACTCAATAGCACAATATTTGCAGAGCACCAACAACATACTCTGCCTTTAATCAGGTCATATTATGTTAGAGCTGTTAATGCAAAGCAAAATCAGGATTTCTTTTCAGGCGTGCATTTGAGGAAGGCCAGGGATGTTAGTTATTAATTTCCAGAAACTGCCTAGAATACAAATAATACTGAAAACCATATTTTGGGGGAAAACTTCAGGCGGTAGAAACCAATAGGGGGGTAGGTACCCTGGCTTAAGGAAAACAACTGAAATGTAATTCAAAAACTTTGTGAATACAACAATTGACAGCTCTTATTACATAACAGCTCAAAAGATTTTATTTTGAGAATTTAGACAGCTAAATCTCAATGGGGGTGGGGGGCTGGTTCTGCCATATGCATAAATCAGCAACAATGCTTTTCTTAGTAATTCATTCCCTATTTATTGGTGAGAAGCCAACAGATTTCAACAGACAGCCATTTCCAATACAATTTGAGCAATTCTACCCAAGACAAGAACAAAAATGTAAAAAAAACATATGTACTTTCAATTGTTCTTTAATTCTTTCAAGTCCATGTTGTGTTCTTCAGAAACATGGATTTTTGTTCACTTAACATCCAATTAATAGTTTTCTTGTAATGTTCGTGGTAATTTTGATGATACCATTGTTTTGAAACACCTGCTTTATACATCTCTGAATTTCTGGCAATAAAGTTGTTTTGATTTGTTACATAGTTGAAGAAGTTCAGTGTCATTTCTTGAATTAGGTTGAATGACTTGATACTTTAAGGCAAGAATATTTCCTCATTTTTATTGAGTTCTTTATACATGCATCAAACAGTTCACACTACTATATTCGATACGTAAATGCCACATACTTTTAAAAGTTATATTCTTATTCATTGTCGCAATCTTGACTTATTCACTACAATTATGACAACTCGAAAGAAGAAAGAGCAATTACTTGAAATTTAAAGTAACATTTTTGCCTTAATTTTTTAAAGTAAATCTGACAAATTTATTTTTTAATTGTGTACAGGGACGATAAATATGAAGAATTTAAATTATTCTAATTAATATGTAAAAAAAAAAGAAATATATTATTTTGTATATATTGAACTAAACTTTATTTAGAATTATGAAATCAATATTTCTCAAGAATTGACCACCATAAATAATCATTACAATAAAAAAAACAATATTTCCTTTGCCCGTTACAAACATGTGCGCTTTGTTAGATAGTGTAGAGTTACCTTTCAGAAGTAAAGCGTCATTCTATTGGAATATCACTTCAGCCAAACCCCTTTCACCTCTTAACATATCTTTCGCCTGATTTGATTCACTTTTCTTAAAATTCCCTGTGGTAAACGAAAACTTGAATAAAGATGGTCAACAATTTTGGAAATGTTTTGACAAGGGCAGATAATTCCTCATACACCTAACAACTATTTCCCGGATTGGAATATAGATGCCACATTCTCTTTCTAAACCATACTTCTAAGAACAATTTCCCGTACTAATAATCGTAATAATATCTATTATGATTATGGTCATTTGTCTTACCCGGTAATCTGGGAGGCATTCTGGGCAAAAATGTATTTGTTACGCTACGCTCCAACCGTGAAATCACCCATGAAATCATTAGGTCCCCTCAAAATTTAAGGTTAGCCACACCCCTGCCCAAAGGACACAAATTACTAATTTTGGATTGTGCCACCACCACCCACCCCAATCGCAATACCCTGGCGGCGCCCCTGATATATGTATATATCTGACCAACGTCACGCAAAAAGTTAATATTACATATGGTGTGGTGGAGGGGGGGGGGTGTAGTTGATGTATTGTATGTATTTCTTTACTTTCCGTGTTTGAACAAGCAGCTGTACAGTTTCTTCTTCATTTTGTTTGTCAGACAATGGAGAGTCTACATCAGTAGCACCTTGCTGTAAAAAAAATACACTTTTGGAAATATGGAAGAAAACTTACAAATAATTGTGTTTAGTCGAACTATGTTAGTTTATACGTTTAAATTATGTGTATGTCCAGCAGATTAAATATTAGAAACGGTA
>JAODFY010074677.1:0-12028 GCA_027580055.1 Paracaudina chilensis | reverse complement strand
CATTTCAGTCGGGGGATTCACAGACTTGGCACCGCCCCCCCCCCCCACGTCAGAAATCCTGTGCACGCCACTGCATTAAGGATGTCCCACTCCTAACTACTGTTCGCCATGACAACTATGCTACTATGACCAAGTTTAGGAAAACAAACCTAGTCTTGTAGTCTAGCTATTTCTACATTAGCGTCACGATGAACAAATTTCAAGGGATGAGCTCAGCTGTGGGAAAGCAACACAAAAACCCTTAGGCTTTTGAATAGGTAATTTGCAATTATTGGACTGGTTCTTGATGTCATCTCGGCAAAAGGATTTCCTTAGAGACATTGATCTTTCTGGTCTACGAAAATGATATGTTTTTGATCGTTGCAGATCGTTATGCCTTGTCTCTGACTCTCCCATATATCAAATAAAGGACAAGGGTATTCTCAAGGGCGTGCTTCAAGGAAGCTAAAATTGATAGACGCTTACTTGAAATAGCATATGCAGTGATCCCCAATGTATATATCAAAATACACGCCTTCATATGTCACTTTTCGGCGTTAGAAATGATTTTAAAGTGATGACAAGTTTAATGTGGTCAGTATAAGTTTGATTCCCAATTCACCCTAAACATTCCTGCAATTTGGCTTCTTCGGTGAAGTGTTTTAGACACTTGAAGCTAATCAAAAATATGTTGAAATATTGTTGAAAGAAATGTATAACCTTGGCAAATGCCACAAAGCTTTGAATTAATCTAGACAACATTCTGCCCGCGACAAAAATTAAAAAAGTAGGAAGGGTCAATCAATAACAGGCTGCCTTTCAAGGAATTGCGAGCAAGGATTAACGTTTTTTAATTAAATATTTCGATTGAACTTCCTATTGGTCATCGTTTTCATGTTAAAAAATAGCGTACAGAAAGTATTAATTCAAGCATATCACGATTAAACGAAAACAATCTCTCCACAATTAGTGATCGAAACAGTTTAAGAGCAACTCCGGCTAGAGTATCCTCTTGGGAGGGCCATGATATATTATCCATAGTATACAATATTTGCAATATACAATATATTTTGTGTGCTTTTTGGTAAAACACGTGGTATAACCAAAAAAGCATGTCCCATGGTTGTCAACATGACTACGTTTGTTACGTTTGTTACATTTTGGAGCTAAAGCCGACTTCTCACTAAAAAAATATCCCATGCAGTGCTATGCGAAATATTTTCAATGTTTTATTGTATCGCAATATATTGTGAATCACCAAAGTGATATAATTTAATTTTGTCCATTGTATCATATCAGACGTAGCTGTGTCAAGTGTTCTTAAAAAAATTCCGCTGAGTTTTTCAGGAATTAGCCAGGTATTTCATTGAACATTATTTGGAATTACCGATGAAGTTGTGGAATGTTATTGACGGTGTTAATAAAACATGTCGAATGCAACTTTGTTGAAATACAAAATAACGTTTTACTTAAAGTAACAATTGGCGAGTATATTGAACATCCTTACTACTGGGAAGATGGTTCACAGCATGATAAAGAATTTTACTGACTAAATATATACGTGGAAATCAAC
This sequence comes from Paracaudina chilensis, assembly GCA_027580055.1. NCBI lineage: Eukaryota > Metazoa > Echinodermata > Holothuroidea > Molpadida > Caudinidae > Paracaudina > Paracaudina chilensis. Next base: position 10,476 of record JAODFY010074677.1, on the reverse strand, counting down.
ATACAAATGAACGTTTTACTAAATCAATCAAAACATCTTCCATCGATTTAATTTGTGACCCTAACAAGACGTTGAAGACGGGGAAGAATAATCTACTGACTTCTGAACTGATCCACAGTCAATACCTAATATTAAAAAATTTAAACTTCAATCATCGCCACACATCAAGAGAAGACCCTTTAAAACTTTAAAAGTCAATATCTTCCGCGACTGTTTTGTCAAAACATATATCAAAATATTGGTCAATGGTAACGATTTATACCAAAACCAATTATGTCCACCATGTTACATTCACGATAGCCTAATTCCTGGAATATGGGGATCTTATATAATTATATATTAATATAAATTACTGCCAATAGTATTTTTTAACTTGCCTTAACCATATAGCGGCATAAATTGGCATACCAATGACTCACTATCAATGCTGCTTTCTGATTGACAAATATTCATGTAATTCATATCAAAGCTGTTTTGTTTTCAAACTTCAATGTGTACGAACGTCAGTCTTGTGTTTTAATGACATGTGAAATACAAGATAACTAGCATGAAACCGAGGACGCTATGGCAGAAAGCATTATTGCAGAGGCCACTCCAAGTACCAAGTGAAATTGTGGTGATGATGGGGTTGAATAATGGCTAACTACATTCTTCTTAAGATTACATGAAGATACATAAAATTGTTGGGTATTAATATAAAACTTGATTTGCAGCGAGTGGACATTACAACGATTTCGAATGATATTTTTATTTAAACAACTAATATAAGCGATTTTAACTTCTTTGAGAGTCACGTTCACATTATACCAAAATAGCAAAATACAGAGAAATCAGTTTTGAGCGTGAACATAAGCTCTAGGTTATACATTACAGCACATAAATGTGGTCTATATAAACTGCTGTTGTTGAAATGTCTCTTAATTAATATATCATTAGATTACCCGCGCCGGTACATGTTCTTTCAATTTTCTTTTAAATCCACACCTATTGATTATTTTCTACCCCTTTGAGCTATCATGGTCTTCGGTTAAGTACAAGTAGGTTAACACCACTTACAGAATACAAACATCGAACAGACTCTCTCAAGCTAAAAATTATCAACGGAAAGTGTATCGCGCATTAGTAAAGTTCTCAATCACGAAACACGTAAACGATCCCACTGTTACATTGTTGGACCGCAAGAGTTCGCTATTTCTTTATGTACCGACTATGTTTCACTTAGCCTTCTTAGACAGTTTTACAGATGCTAGAAAGTGCGATATTTGCATAAAACAAGGAAGAATTTAATCCACTTACTTTGGTTCTCGAAGTAACGTATACGACTACTTTGAAACGACAGTTTTGTCCAGTCATTTAGTATCGATTTACCACGGACAGATAATAGGATGGATGGAGGATGTAAGCAGAGAAAGAATGAGATTGATTGAATGTGCTTAGTTCCAGTCGAGTACACTGGCCTTACTTAGTTGCGAAGTGGGGTTAGGGGGAGAAGGGGTTGTAGGCATGCGCATGAGGCTAGTAAGTCACATACAGCTTAAGCCACTGGTCTACTCATCCCTAAGGAGATAAACCTATTATCACATATTATGCCATTATTCCCCATGAGTAGCCCCATGAGTAAACAAACTACCTGTAACTGGACAATCCCTAGAGAGGTGTACCCTCTATATTTCCAGTACCATACTTGGACCAGTTTTCAAAGGGGCCCTGGTTCGTCATGTCAACGAAAGCACCATATTGCGTCTAAATCCTTTTATTTGCAAAAAACAAACAAAGGAAGGGGAGCACCATTATTTATGTGTTCCAGACTAGAATGCGGAAGTTGCGACTAGCACTTGTATTCTAGAAAAGGCCGTTTAGAAAGTAACATGGCAAATAATTTACGAAATATCGATGGGTAAAAGTCGAAAAGAAAAATCATCTTTAAGAGGAAAATGCCATTACGTTTAAGTAGGTTTGCCGTCCCAATCCGATTATTATATATATACATCCTGAATGTGCCTAATTGCGATTTTGTTTCAAATCAAGTAATGTTTTGTTGTAACAAACCAAATAATGGAACAAGTGGAGAAGTAAGAGATGGAACAAGTGGAGAAGTAAGAGAAAATAAGCGTCAGATAAATTGTTCTTAAAATTGTGATATATTTAAATCGCTCTCTCACAACATGGAGCCTGATATATAAGACGTACATTTCTCAGTAGTTATATTGCCTAGATATTTGTAGCAAAGAACTCAAAGTAAAGAAATAGCACAAAATTTTTCCTAGGTAAGAGTTGCTTAAGTCCACAAAACATACCCAGACCCTTACGAACTCGTTTGTAGATATGCTAATATGACGAGAACACGTCATTGTTAGAATAAATTCAAACCCCTAAAAACTTAATGTGGTCACACTTTGAATTGTTCTGCAACTGATATCGATATTAAAGTCAAAGTTTCTATTAGACTGATTAAAAACCAAGTAATTGGTTTTGTCAGTATTTACGAAAAGCTTCTTTGGCTGAAAACCAGTTAGAATATTTGATGAATTCACTTCACTAAATATAGAATTTTTAGAGACGAAAGATTACAATCAGAAAATAATTTATTAGTGTTGTCGGCAAATAGCACTAGGCTAGAACTCTCAGAGCTGAAGATATATCATTCATATAAATTATGAATAGCAGTGATCCCAGAATAGAGCATTGGGCTACGCCACCCTTCACATTCATCGCAGTTGACTGGGTACTATTAAATGAACTAAACTGTTTCCTGTTTGTTAAATAACTCTTAAACCACGCATGCTAGGTACCACAATTATCGTAGTTATAGAAAGCTTATACAATAGATACAATAAAGTATGATAGTCAATTGTGTCGAAGAAAATAGGCAAATTTAAAAATACCCCAAGTGAAGTTTAATTCGTACCAGCCGCTCTAGTAATTTTATCGAAAGCATCAGCTAGAAATAATCAAAGATGAGCATCATACAAATAAGCTATAGACATGAAACCCACGCAGGTTTCGTCAATGACGTCAATCCACGTGATAAACCAATAAAAACACAATCCAAAATAATACAAAATAAATGGTTCATTTTGTACAGACCTGTTAGGGAAACCAGCCATATTTCAGAAATTCGAAAGGTTGTTATTAAATTATTCAAACAGCATAGATAAGCTGATCACTGCAGAGTTACAATTTAATATCTAGCGGCAGTTTTCCAAAACTTGGATTATTTCTGAACGTTTGCTCTTCGAGAAGTTGTTAAGTTCAGAGGTTGTATGTTGATTTGAATCACTTCATTACCATGCATTGCATTTGTTTATGTTGTTTGTAATGCATGTCCTTCATTACAATATAAATATATTCATGTATGTAAGAATCGTTTATTCATTACATTCTGTAAGTTGCTGGCAGCAGGACTCTCGGTATATATGCGGTTACATACCCTTGCACAAATCTCGGCAGATATGACCTATACAGGCTATCCATATATGGCCATATATTCTTAAGTTGGTTTATATAAGAATAATATCTTATATGGCGGTGACCGACTTAGGGTACGACAAGACTTAAATATGAGGCGCATAAACAGGTGTATGTTAGCTGCGCCATGTCTCTAATCCTCCGAGTACAACACTGGTGCCGCTCTTTATTAACAACGACGTCATCACGTTACACCTTTCTTTAAAAAAATTATATAATATAAACCTATTTACATAAGCCAGTAGTCCCGTGTTTTGTTTTCCTGAGGCGCGAGGAACATATGAGTTCTACTTAGGGGTCTGTTTAGTTCGCTTGACTGGGGTGAGTCGCGTTGCTTGTTTTGTCCAACATCAACACTTCATGGGTAATGAATGACTCTCTCGTGAATCGCAACTGTTGACGATTTCTTCTGTACACTCTCTCGTCCTCTCGTGTAGAAGCGTGTTTTTGCTTTATTTTCCACTTGAGCTATTTCCCATCGCTTTTGTTTTCTGCCCAGCGATTGTACTCTTACAGTGTCTCCTGGATTTCTGGTTAAACGGTAGAAGAAGTGATTTTGCTGTCGGAATGAGAGTTCGAGTGCGGCGAATTTACAAACGCTGAGCTAGCGAACTTGTCATACTTTCAGTTGGGGTGTTTCTCCAATTCAACAAATTCAGATAAAAGTCACCTTTGCTTGCACACGTTTTCTTCATTATCGCTTTGGCTGGTTTCACTGCAACTTTCTCGTTACTTTGTGGTTGTCGGGGAGAACTAGTTGAGTGTTCAAACTGATAGTCTGTAGCAAACTTTGCGAATTCGTGGTCAAATGTCAGAAAAGATGCTTTCAGCGATACCATGGTTTGAGAAGTGCTTCTTCAACAACGTATCTTTCTTTTGGTACAGATTATCTACCTCGCACACATCTGAGTAGTAGCCGACAGTGCAGTAGTCATTTCCATTCAAACTGAAAACGTGTCTCCCTGGCCTTCAATTGGCGTTCTGTGGTCAAAATATTTACAGACTGCGGCTGTGGAGACGATTCGCTTGGTTTCCTCAAATGTTGCTTGCTGTTTAGCTCCCCAATTCCACTCTGTATCTTTGTGAGTTAACCTTTGTAATGGCTCACAATGTTCAGATAAGCTTGGCAGAAACTTAGATTGATACTAAGTCATACGTCATACCCTACATCTTTCAAGAAATGCTCTCATGTTTTTATCATGGTTCTGACTGGCTTCCTGCATGCTAGAGCCTTTACCTGTTATGATTGCAAATCACATACGTTTATACTTATAGCGACCCCCAAGGTGTCAGAAAGGTGGTCAACAATGTAGAAATGTTTTGTCCAGTTTAAACTGAAGAAATCCTTTAAGTCTGCCTTTGTGAAGACACATCACGTGGTTCTGGCAAAACATCCTCTATGGCTGGCTGGGAGAGGGATATCTATCTCTATTTTCCATGACTTATTTAGGGGCTGGGGGTCAATGCAAACTCTAAGTTTACCAGAGGGCTTAGTTACACTTACTAAATTTGAGACCAAATCAGTTAGTTGAACCACTTTTTCAATGAAATCTAACTTGTCTAGCCTTTCCAGTTTCTGGTAGTCGCTGTGGAGGTGTATTTATCCAGGTATTTGCCTTAAACCTTCAAATATATAATTGTATTCTTTGAATACTTCTGCAACCTTGACACCTTCTATGTTAATGCCTTGTGTTACATAGTTGGCCTCATCGTCAGGACTACAAATAGTCCCAAACCTAACTTGTATCAGTTCCATCTGCTGCACTGCTCGTGACCGTAGCAATGAAACACAGTTCTTTGCATATTTCTTTTTGTTCTTTGGATTCCTCATAGGGATATTGTATATACCCATAGACCTATATCCCGGCGGATGGGGGATATATTCCCCAATATTTGTGCTAGGGGTGGCCTGTTACTGCTAGGGTGATATTTGAAACCTATTTTCTACTGTGAAGATGTATTTCATTCAATGTTTGTTCTCCCATACTCTTCTGTCAGGTATGTTGAAATATTTTATATGACCCATTGTAACTGATAGACTAAAGAATCTAAGGGTAACATTTTGGTTATTACTGGGGTATGTATATATGCATACACACACGCACACACACACACACACATACACACACACAAACACCCTTTCCCCGTTTAATGTTGTCATTTGTTGTAAATTGTTGTCATTTCCCTGACAGTTCAGAACCTTCCTTCCTATTTCACCTTTACCGAAAGTGTCATTTAAAAAATCGAACACATGACCATTATTCAGTCATGGGTGTTCTATTCTTATGGTGTTGTTTTTTCATGTTCTTATAGTATTTTTTTATCTGCTTAGTGCAAATTTATTAAACATGATATCTCAAAATAAAGTTGAGATACCAATAATGATCAAATGCAAGTTACATGTTCACTTTACTGTTTAATGTTTCTTTTTAGATCTGTTGCTTTTTTCCAAAGGACTTCTCTGCATTATGTGTTTCGGTTAGGTTATACCCCTGCATTCCTTTCATCTGACTTGTAGTAACTTCTGCAGTTTTGTAAATATTTATGCACCTACTCGGTCCACATACAATTCTATCTCTAATCATATCATCACGCAGTGATTCATATTCACATGTAGCTGCCAAATTTGTCAGTATTACAACGTATTTATCAAATGTCTTATTGGCTTGCATACATTTGTTGAATTGGTATCTTTCAAAAATAATGTCCGTTCCCCAATATAATATTTCTTCCATGTGGCGCTGTGCATTAAGAACAACTTAGTATATTATAATAACTTACTGAGGATATTTGACTCATACAGCCATAGAGCCATATAAAATTTCAGCAAACGTTTATATCCTTTTAACCCCTCGTATGGTAATCGATGAATCACATTTGATCTTTCGTCGTTCGTCAAATGCTCCGATAACAAAAAGATGACCCAGATGTGTTCTGTCCGAGCTATATTATGTCACAAAAACGTCAGACGCTGTCACTTTCGAACAAAATGATTTACTAACAACGAGAGACTGAATCTCTAAACTTGAAATCAGAGGCCAACCGATAGGAAATTAAATTAAATCGGCTTTGTTCACAATCCCATTGCTCCTCATTTCACTGTCAATATTAAAGTTCCATTCTTCCATTGAACAAATTAATTTACTTTAGTTACTTACTTACTTACGATAAGCAGACAGCACATTTGAAGTGGTTATTAGGATAGCCTAAACTGCTACTTCACAGTGTGTTGTATGTAACGTTATTTGTTAGGCTATTGTATTTTTGTGTGTGTGTGTGGGGGGGGGGGGGGTTACTAGTTCGTTTTCCTTTCCGAATAGATTATTACTTAGTTTTGTCTTTGTTATCATGTAGTGTTTACATATAACCTTTCGTCATTGTTTGAATATGCCTATCGTAGGCCACCTAGCCTATACGTATACTACTATTAAAATATAACGCTATACCGAGATTATAGAGTCTCGTCTGTTTCCTGTTTTGCTTCTCGTTTTTTTTCTCTGTATGGTAGATGAACACTTGCGGAGTAGATTGATTTTGTAGAGAATCTGGGGTGAAATATAGTATGGTCGTCACGTACAGAAGTTTTTCTTCTCTTCAGGGTCGGTTTTGGTATTTGGTAGTATGTGCTTTCCGTTTTGTCTGTATTTATTACTTTTGGAGTTTTGTTGGCGTTTTATATCGTGTTATTTCCATTCCCCTTGAGGTATTTTGTGTTTATTATATCGTACTCATATATATCGTATCGTTTCATGTCTGTTACCATATAGCCTAACGCTATGATAACGCTATACCTAGACTAGTATAGTCTCGCATTGTTTATGTTGTACAAATTTCTGTTTTGCTTCGTGTTGTTCTCATTATGGTAGACCTGCAAGGTGGACAAGTGATCAGTTGCGGAGTTTATTGATTTAAGAGAATCTGGGGTGGAATGTAGTATTGAGAGGGCTTCTGAAGCTGACTTTGTGTATGTGTGTGAGACGTGTACTAGGCTTAAAGAGTTAGAGTTGTCATGTTGCAGCTGTAATGGTCAAAGGTAAGTAATGAGGCGAAAGATGTTATGCCCGAGGACGTTCCTGGGGTAAACATATCTGTATCAAACTGATTTGAATGTGAAGGGCACGGACTGTGTTGATCAGGTTGAGGTAAGTTATGCAGTTGATAGCGAGCGAATTTTTTTGTAACAATAAAAGACAGAAAGTCAGTGTGTGTCTCCTTGGTGCAAAACTCCATGATGTCAATAAGAGAGTTGATAGGGTCGTGACCAACGAAGTAGTTGTCATCAAGGTTGGTACCAAAAACGTCAGGAGTGACTCACAATAATTGATGAGGTCACGTTATCAGGAGTTGACGGTTATGCCGAAGGCTACGATGGCTAGAATATAGTTTTGCAGTATCCTGCCTAAGTTTGACAGAAAGGTATTTTTCTCCATGATTGAGGGCTTTAATGGCTGGTTAGCAAATCAGTGTTTGACTTAGGAGTTCATTTTCTCGGGCACGTGGTCCTGCTTTAGTAACATGAGGGAAATGTACTGATCCAATGATAGCGTCGTTGTATTTGGTAAATGTTGCTGTTGATAACCAGGATTTAAACTAAATCCAGGGCCGGGGTTTATATTTGGCGAACAGGTCTAATGCAATGAGTAAGTCAGCTATGAGAAAGTCGGTGGCGTGCACAGGATTTATGTGGTTGGGGTGGGGGGAGGGGGATCGGGCTGGGTCAAATCTGGGAATCCCCCGACTGAAATGGGGGATTGGTCTACGGGGAACTTTTTCTAAAGGAAACCAGGCTAGACGCAAAATGGTGCCACCAATTTCTAGCGTAGCGACGAAATTTTTACCAAAAATGCCTCCTCGATCACCGGAAAATGGCACTTTACAGGTCTTGTAGACTTGTAGTTGAAGTAGGTTGGTAAAAATGTTTGCGCCCCAGTGGCGGGAGTGGGGGGTGGAGTTGAGGTTAAACATTTGATCCCCCGACTGGATTTCTGTTGGGTGTGACTGAAATTTTCTGTAAAGCGTTACGAAAGGACACATACCGGTACTAAGCGTAGTGGCTATTTCCTCCAAGGTGAGAAATTGTGGTGATGCTGCCGAATAAAAATGTACACGCGCGCGTAGCGTGCGAACATTTTTGCGCACTGTGAAACATGTTTGACTTATAATTAGAGCTTGAGAACAGCAACATTATAGTTAAAGAATAATCACCGGTTACAAATAATCCATTCCTTAGTCCCTTCTATTGTGTCTGGGCACATTGGTGGGGGCATGCCCTCAGCCCCCCCCCCCCCCTTGCGCACGACATTGGAGTAAGTAATTCTAACGTTGGTATTCGTAAGCAAAGTAAATTGAGAGCGATCTTTAGTGATGCTCACAGTAGTATGAATAAGGTTGTTATATTTTCATGGCTGATGACAAGCCTGACGTGTTTGGTGTCACTGAGTCGTAGAAAATGGTGAATGTGAGGGTGATGTTTACCAATTCGTGGCAGAACGGTCCCTGAGAAAATCGGTCCCTTCAGGACCCATTTTCTGAGAACGTGATTAGTGATAGTCAAGATTTTGATATTCTAAATGCGGTGTTTGTCACTGATAATTATTTGCCTAAGCATGAGGTTATGAATTTTCTACACTGAGTTCTGTTTTGTTTGCTACCAGTTTATTCTCTAAAATTTTGCTCTTTTTTGTGGCTTTGCCTTTGCCTATCTTATTTTAATTGTTTTATTGAAAGTTATGTTCCTCCTAAGTAGAAATCTGCGAACATTACTCCTCTTGAACAGTAAACGGTGCAAGCCTTTTCAGGCATGTTAGTCTGACCAGTGTGGTCTTTAACGTGATTAAATCTATGTTGCTAACGTTTATATATAACTATACATATCGCCTGTTTTACTATATAAACTCCTTAATACTGAATTAATTAATAAACAAATAAATGGCGGAGATTTGTGGGCGAAGCATTTTATTCAGACCATTGTTGTTATTTTGACAAACTGTTGTTGTTTAATTAGACAATGATTACGTGAATAATACGTATGTATTCAGTGATGTGATTGGTGAAAATTTTCGCCAAAATATATTAATGATAGGAAAAGTATATTCGTCCCAGCATCTAAAACATGTAATAGTATACTGATCTAGGAACTGAATATTTAAGTTGCATATCATATTATCTGTAGTATATTATAGTATATAACCACTCGACAATCCAGGCATAATACGTCCTTGCCAGTCTGTCATGTTAAATTTATATAAGATGTCATTTTCAAGAGGAACGGTTGCAAATAAAAAGTATATATTAATACAAATATAAAAAATAGGTCTTCTAGCCCAAAGATAAAAATTGGCAGGCTATTTGGCTTTCTTTTTATATCCACAGGAACGAATAATAAGCGACGTATTATCGGTGAATTCCAGCAAACACCCGTAGGGGTATCAATCGCTTAAGTGCATTAAATTGGATATCATACTGTACAAAATAACACGGAAAATATAAAGCTCATGAAACCTGTGGACGAAATCTGGACTATACATATACAATAGAGAATCTGCAAACTGATTACGAAATTAAGCAATATGTATGGGCGCTAACCAATGAATAATTGAACCTTTTAATAACGCTAGAATTAATGTTGTATATTGGTATGCTATAATTAAGTCAATTTCATTTCTATCGCGAATTCGTTTTTTACGTCGACTTATTCAGAATCTGAATTTCTTATAAAACAATTTGGTGTACATGGTGTTTCAACGGTATTGAACACAGTATTGCATTTAATAACCCCCATTGAATACCGAATTTTATTTCACCCTGGTGGATATTTAAAGGGGCTAATCACGACGGAAATCAAAGCTCCGACTTTCATTGATTACACTTGCATGGAGTGTAAAAATAACTATATGTAACCCCAAGATGGGATTGATGGTGATACATATAAATATATATATATATATATATATATAGAATATATAATGGGATGACGTTGCGACAACGATGTAATTAGTGAATGATATT
>JAODFY010074566.1:0-12030 GCA_027580055.1 Paracaudina chilensis | reverse complement strand
ACCTTCTCAAATCTTAACATGTCCAGCAGCTCATCGAAGAGAGGGGTATCTCGCAGGTTTCTGTGGATCAAGAGCGTCTCCATCGCATTACAGGCCGCTGGGTAGTCACACTTGGAATCTCGAACTACAAAGTATTAAAAAACACAAGGTAAATCCTTAAACGCATGTACACTCTATAGTCTACAGCCTTTAAGTTTGTATTAATGCAGCGCTATTAGTTTATGCAATGAGCTAGAGGTCTGCCCTTAACACGACAAGTCTTTACAAGGAACCGAAATCTCCTCACTGAAAAAAAAAGAAGCAATTTCATGATCTTCATTTTTATACTAGTTAATTAATAAATGAAAGCAATTCGCTCTCCCAAATTACACCAGGAGAGGTGAAGCCCTGATTTTTTTTCTGATTGAAAGAGATTTTACGACCTATATTTCCCTTTATTCTACATGAAAAGAAAACCAAATATTTGCATCACAGTTTGCCCTTTTTAATAAGAAATCGTGGAAGGAAATTCCCCAAAATGTAATATTGCTGGCGACGTGACTAGTTTAAATAATGGATTGTGACCAGAATGCAAATATGCACAGCAATGTACCAAGTACAAATTTATTCCAACTTCATTCTTGAGATATTATTTTTACAAGCTTTTAACAGTGATAAGAGTCAAGCCCTGCCCCTTCATGAATATTAATGAGATTATCACCTAAGCACGTATCTACAATCATCTGACATGACCATACTTAGTGTGAAGATAATCAGATTATTTGATTGCAAAAGTTATTGATGGGGAGGGCAACTTAATTTTTGGTTGTATTATTTTGTGGGTTGAATTTTTTTGTATGGCTTTTTGTTTGTAAAAAGGAATGATTTTTTTTTTTACACATCAAATTATTTAGATGCAAAATTGTGCTATCATTCAAAACATTTATATAAATTATTTACCTCTCAAAATTTTCCTTTTCATTGCCAGCAGTTTCAATTTGGATGGTGAGTACATCAACAAAAATCTGAATTATACTATGACTTCCTTATTACTTAATTAATGAGAAAATGAAACCAAGTAAAGCCGTGAAGCCACTTGGAAATGCATCTGCTGCAATTAAACAAAACAAAGTATGATGTCAAGTGAATAATATCTACTATCTAGAGAATTGAAGTTTCGGCTGATCAACAAACTATCATGTTGTATGCACATTGGATATTCTACCAAGAAGATAAAGCATGAGAAAATAGCCTAAAAAACAAGAGGAACCATTTTCATAATGCGGTTACTCATAAGTGGAAGGAATGGGAAAAGGAATGGAAAAATTAATGGGAAGAGTTGTTCATTTCATGGTCACAAAGAATTCTGAGAGAGATTTAAAAAAAAAAAATTGCTCCATGTCTGCATTCTAACTGAAATATTGATACAAACATCATAAAAAAATATATATTGAGATCATCGGTTGCAATGTACAGAAACATGTGTCATGTCATTACTTACCATTGTATCAAATACAAAGAAATTTAGTTTACATTGATACACCGATTATCATAAAAAAATAGAATTGGACAAAGAGCACATCTATGAACATACACACATACACAATGACTTGGCTGCAAAGTTATGCTCATAACCAAAGTTCCGTTGCTTACCAATTCTGACTGCCATATCAGGATCAGCATGCTCATCGATGTAAACATGGCAGATGCCATCAGCGTGGCCCAGAACTGGAATGGATTTGCTTTCTTTCTTGAGCTTCGACACCATTTCGTTTGAACCTCGAGGAATGACCAGATCTATGAGTCCTTCTAGCTGCAACAGGTCTCCAATCTGCTCTCTGGTGTTGATCTGAAACCCATGAATTACATTATTAAGATTAAATCAGATTAAGCAACACTAAGATACTTTATTTCAAACTGTTTGCAAGGGTGGGGAATCGGCTATGACTAAATCCATTATTAACAGCATGTCTACAATAGCTGGTGTATATAATTTTAGAGCAATTCTTGAAGGCATGTTTGTAAAGTTGAAGTGCATCATTATATTATATTATTGCATGAAGTTATCTGTTGCATACAAATTTATTTTCCTGCTACAAAACCTCCCCAGGTAAATAACTCTGAATTCAGGGTGTTAAAATTCTGCTGGTCTGCTCGTCTCCTGTTCTGTATTTGATCTCGACCAAGCACAAATTTCATGGTAGGGTGGTGTAATTACATTTTGGGTTGACAGCTTTAAATTAAAGCCATTGGAAATTTAGGTTGCCATCACAAGGCCTTAATGGTAAATAATGGACCTCAGATATATTAGAAAAACAGCTCAGTTGTTATATAATAATAATGTATGTAGCCTCGACCAAGCACAAATGTCATTGGAGGGTGGTGAAATTACATTTGGCATTGAGAGGCAATGCTCATTTTAGTGATGCTGGAAGCTGGGCACCACTGTGAGAAAAATAGCTCCCATTCACTGCAATTTCAGATGAAACAGGTGCCATATCGGGGAACCATGAGCAAATTTAAAATTTGACTGTTATTGTCAACCTTCAAGGTTCATGGAGTCATTTATAGTGGACGTATGTATTATGCCAGGGCATGCAGCAGTAATGCATACACACACAAATGTTGTCCAGAGAGTTTCACTTCATGGGCGCCAGCCACTTGGGTGAGCGGAGCATATCAATATATTTTTCAACTCTAACGGGAGCCATTTCGTTGCTCACAGGAGCTCAAAATCTCAGACTGCACCCTGTCCAAATACACCCTTGGTTGTGGGCTCTGAGGCAGATGAATGTATGTAATTAAGCTAAGCTGCAAACTAATGTTTGCAAATGACATTGAAAAGAGACTCATTACCAATTGCACTGCATCTTTGGCTCCATGAATGTCCAGTGCCTCCTCTACCAATGAATGAAGGACCTTATTGCTTTCTGCTGCCTCCCTGCCGCCCTTCAACAGGAGACCATTGGCGCTACTGATAGCGAGAGAAGCAACCTGCAATGATAGGCAATGCATCGCATTCATAAGCACATTCATTGAACTGGTGAAGCTAATGATACATAAATAAAGCCCCCTCACCAACAAAAAATCACAGGTCGTCAAACAAGTTTCACTGAAATAATGAGCAAAACCATCAGATTTTCTGATTTGTGTGCTAAGTAAAAAAAAATATATAAAAAAAATATTTAAGAATCTCGACAAGTTTGCAAACATTCATTGAACTGGTGGAGCTAATGATACATCAATAAAGCCCCCTCACCAACAAAAAAAGTCACAGGTCGTCAAACAAGTTTCACTGAAATAATGAGCAAAACCATCAGATTTTCTGATTTGTGTACTAAGTTTAAAAAAAAAAAAAAAACATAAAAGTTTGCTAATTTTGATGAGTTTAACCTACATAGGCTCACCACATACAATTTATAATGTAAGACAGATGGATAGAGATTTATTTATATTCAATTTATAAAATATTATCCTTCTGAAGACAGATTACATTCATTCCTTATCATCAAACTCAATGACAAATGACCTTTAAATCTAAAGCTTGCTAATTTTGTGATTTTAAAATTGATGTAGGCCCACCACATCCAATAAATGAAATATTTATAGGAAGATAGATTTATTTAAATCTATTTATAAAATACTGCAGATTGACTAAATTAATTCCCTAATTGTCAAACTAGATGACTATCCACCTTGTTGTATCACACACTGATGAATATTAATCTATGCTAATGTGATTTTAACTAATCTTTTGTCATTTCCTGGAACAGGAAGTCTAAATATATGTTGATTGACTAGTCCTGACATGTAACATTATTGCATTGTTGTAATTTGTCGAATGTATAATGATCGTCTCCTCATGTTGGAAAGTAAGTTTAGGTGTCTGCCAGTCTCAAGGGCGTAAGTTCTGTGTGCACATAAAATGTAACAAATTGTACAATTCTGAATCACAAACATCATAATGATCTTGGACTGTTCGCTATGTATATTTAAGTCATCCTGAAAAACGTTACCAAGCCATCGACAAGCCTAAAGACCAGAGATTTGTGGGCAGCATGACATACATATTAATCAAAAGATTGTCAATCTGCATATAAGCTCACCTGCGGGAGACAGTCAGGTCGAGATTCAAAAATGACGAGCAGGACTCCGATGGGCACCGTAACTTTCTGTAGCATCAGTCCATCAGCCACCAAGGTCCTCTGCAACACTCTTCCCACTGTGTTATCAGATGATGCCGCAATCTGCTTTAGACCATCTGATAGGCTCTTTAGTTTATGCTCATTTAATGACAGACGGGCCAGCATCGGGGAAGACATGCTCGCTGTATATAACAGGAAGAGAATTTTTATGATAATCAACAAATTTTTCTAAAAGAGACATTTTACTCATTCTCATTCCCATATTCTGCATTGAACGAGAAACCAGCAGCAAAAGAAATGCTTGAAAATGTGCTTTGCCGGATCAAACGTCTAGGCTACTAAGCCTAACACACAAATCAGGCATACCTGATGAATATTTGGTTCAAGATTTCCAGTATCATATGTTATTGCTTTGTAGTGTATGTGAATTATTAACATATAAATGTTATTGATCTGTTAGTTGTCAGTCAGTAGTTTTATCAGCAAAAGAGATGTTTGACAAAAAAATCTCAATCCTAATTTAAAAGTGAATTACCAGCCCTTCCCTCAACTATGATTCCCAAAACAGGACTCCAACATGAACTTAAAAACTGAACGGTTCTGTGATTCTATACCTGATTACACTATAATTAATTCTTTGAAATAA
The DNA here is from genome assembly GCA_027580055.1 of Paracaudina chilensis. Lineage (NCBI taxonomy): Eukaryota > Metazoa > Echinodermata > Holothuroidea > Molpadida > Caudinidae > Paracaudina > Paracaudina chilensis. The sequence continues at coordinate 7,260 of JAODFY010074566.1, read as the reverse complement.
ATTTGTCTATGTCAATTCATTGTAAGATTTAGTGCTTGACATGTTTTACTCAACTGCTTCTGTGATGATCTTAGAAATATCTGAGCTTATTGTCATAGTCAATTTGTGATGCTTTTCAGTATTTGACTTCTGTTGACCTCAGATTACCCTTTGACCTCTACCAAGTATGAACTTGACCTGACCAAGCATGATTGATTTATCATGTTAACAAACAGAAAGTAACCAAAACTATCTAATTTCATAAAAATATCATAGTTTGACAACAGATGTCTGCTGACCTACAGCCAAATCAATATGGATCACATACTCATTATGATTTATATGGTTGACTTAAAATGATCTCACATACAGTTAGCCTGACACTACAAGGTTTTCATTGTTGACCCATGTTGACCCTCAAATAACATTTGACCTCTCATAAAATCAATAGAGTTGATATATTCAATATGAAGACTGACCTACGTACCAAGTTTGAATTTCATCCATCTCTCCTTCATTGGGTTAACCCGGTTAGGAGCAAGGTGTCACACACACATATACACACAAACTTTGGCATGGATTAAAACAAAAAATCATTGAAATTGCCAAGGAACTTTATATATATCTACCATATTTAAAGAGTTTAAGATGTGGTAATATGTGGTAACAAGTCGCTGTCATTTTAATTTAGGTTAGGACAACCGCAGTCGAACAGTGTTCTAGAGTCGCTTCTACCAACATCGTTAAGAGGGTTCATATTTTGAGCTGAAAATCATTGAAATTGCCAAGGAACTTTTAATCTACCATAGTTATAGAGTTTAAGATGTGGTAATATGTGGTTACATCGTTAAGAGGGTTCATATTTTGAACTGAAAATATTTGAAGAGAATTTGATTGAAATACTCAAGATAGAACATGTATCATGTATCTTCTGGGTATTACACATGTTATAGATATTAGTTTTTAATAAATTGAAACACATGTGTGACATTCTGTCTGATTTGGGAAGAAGAGTGCTAGAAGAGTGCTAGAGTTTCATATTTTTATCTTGAATTGAATTTCTCTTAGCTGTAGACTCTCAAACCTAAAGTGAATTTCAGACCTCCCCATGGAATTGATCAAAGCCTCACACATAACATCAAATGAGCTGACTAGCTCTAGGAGATTTGTAGCATATTGCAGCCAGAAAGAGTTGTTTTCCTTTATGCCTAGTTCACAATTGGTTCTGCTGTCGTAGGTCTAGCGGTCTGTGGTTTCTTGAGGTGGGATTTCAAGATCATACAGCTTTGCGGGCTGCGACAGTAGTGTTCACATTTCTTGCGGTGCCCGTGCGGCGATCTTTGAAGTTAGGAAAACTTAATCTGTGAGGCAACAGTATGGCGGCTGTATGGCGGCCATAACCTCAAAGCAGTTGCAAGGAAATCACAAGACAGTTGCACGGTTGTTCAAGCAGAAAGAGATGTATAATAACCAACTCCTGAAAGTACCTATAATATATATCCCAGTCAAGAGCGCCAGGCATCCGGCACGGCTAGAGTTCAGCTGCCGTACGGTGGACGTGCAGTGACTGCAAGTGACCGTGCAACTTTCGGGAGACCTAGATCAATGTGAGATGACACGTATGGTAGTTGCGGGCTTCGTACAGAATTTTTCCACTAAAAAAATTTGCGGTGGCCTCTTTGGCCCCACACGGCCACCGCACTGAGACCTTGCAATGCTACATATGGCATGGTTATGGTCTATGGCCTTGCGATTTGAATTTTTTTTAACTCCTAGTTAAAAAAAATCGTAGCCCCTTACGACGTGTCCAAAACATTGAGGTCACCTCAGGGACAGCCAATTCCACCGTGCGGCCACCGTGGGGCCACCGCACGGTAATGGCGACTTTTGGGGGTAATGGCCGCCGTAGACATGCCACAGGCCATTTGTGAGCTAGGCATTAATGATTCAGTTCTTTGCTACCAATGTATCACATAGTCACAAATTATATCATCTTTAAACAAGAATTTTAACTAAAACACTATCAGGAAAGGAGGTACTGGCCCAAAATGATTAACTACGTACACATGCGAGCTTTGTTGAGGTCCCGCTTATTAGCAGTGAGGATGACCTCTTTCCTTTCAGTCAACAGATCAGCCAGATGATTCACTATTTCAGCTCTCTGAAAAGAAACAGTCAAAAAATAAATAAATAAAAACATTCAAATGGCTTGCATATTCTACAACCGATAGTACATTAAATTATAAATCATCACATGGATGTAAATCCATGGCTATATACGAACATTTAAACACTAGATTTTGTTTTCACTACAAGTCTGACAGCCAATCAGAATTCCTGGTTATGACAAACTATCTATAGCGATTAACAACCAACACACTGTTACATATGCAGCCATGACAAAATAGTGCAGGTGATGTGTGTGTATTCCTGTGCCATCAGAGTGTATGTATTTGATGTTAAATATGATTGCTAAAAACTAAAGATATGAGTTGTCCCAAGTTAGTGGCCATTATATTACATATTGTTGTTGCCGTACAGACACCAGTACAGACAGTGACCCATGTGATTTGCTTAGTATCTGGGGTCATATTGCTATGTTTTTGCATATGTGGGTGCCATAAGATTATCCGCCCCTCCAGAAAGCTTACCTTGGTTGGTGATAGACTCTGTAATATTCTGCCGCCCTCTCTGGCTCTGGTCGCCTGAAGATCCGGAGAGATCCCAGCCGGTTTAGTCTCGGTGAAGAATGTCCCAACTTTACGCCCATTGACAGTGTTGAGTATGACATCATCTTTCTTCATGCCGTTAGCTATGACAACCGAGCAGCCTCTTTCCAACGTCCACACAGCAGATTTCACCTAATCAGAAATAGGCATGTGACGTATAAATTAGAAAAAAAAAGAGCATAACATGACAAATTGAACATTATTTTAGACACAAAAGGGAATTTTTTTTACAGACTCCAATATTCTACATGGCTTATCAATCGGAATATAGAACGGGTCTTAGTGTTGAAACAATTTCTGTGTCAGTAAATGATGATGTAATGATGACACTCGATTACGGTCGTTTATATTGATGAAATCCTCATCAATATTTTATCAACTCATTATGGAATCACTGGCTCTGCTCTTCATATTCTTGCCTCCTATTTGTCTGACCGTGTTTTTAGAGTAGATATCCAATCTCACAAGTCTAGCCCACATTCTTAAACTTTGGTGTTCCCCAGGGTAGTGTACTTGGTCCCCTGTTATTTACTCTGTATACAAAACCACTTATTTTGTCTGAAACACCTGGTATTCCATATGCCCCCCTCTGACCCCCCCCCCTCCACATTACTGCTGCCCATGGTACCATACAATTATTTTGCATCCTGGTCAGTCCGTATAGTTACTGTTGCTGGACTTGACCTCTGCTTTTGATACTATTGACCATGAAGTCCTCATCAATATTTTATCTACTCATTATGGAATCACTGGCTCTGCTCTTCATATTCTTGCCTCCTATTTGCCTGACCGTGTTTTTAAAGCAGATATCCAATCTCACAAATCAAGTCCACAAGCTTTAAACTTTGGTGTTCCACAGGGTAGTGTACTTGGTCCCCTGTTATTTACTCTGTGTACAAAGCATTATTAAGGTAATTCATGATTTTGGTGCGTTCAAGACAGCTCTGAAGACACACTTTTTTTAAATTAAAAAAGTAAAGTATTTGTAGTTTTTGTTTGGTATTAACATTTCTTTGTTAGGTGCCTCTGACAACTCTAGTTTAAGTGGGCGCCGTATATTTATTATTATTTTAAATAGCTAATATGTTACGGCAGACAATGTACCATTTGATGGGAAATTGATACAAGAAATGCATGCCTACAATACTGCTCTTACTTTCATTGGGTGACACAATTTAAATGGTGTTGCTTTGTCACAGTTAAAAAACTTTAAAAATATTTACAAAAGAAAATTTAAAAAGAAAAGAAAGAGTTGGAGTTGACGGTACCTTAGACTCCATTCCGCCGAGCCCTACTCTGGATTTGTTGCCGTATCTGATACCGACCACGTCCCCCGGGTAGATGATATCCAGTAGACGCGAGCCCTCCTCCTCTGGTGGGCCGCTGTAGATACCGTTAACGTCAGACAAAAGAATCAGTAGGTCAGAGTTTACTTCGACCGCCAAACGGGCGGCCAAACTGTCGTTGTCTTTTATGCTTATGACCTAAAAAGACAACGTAGACTGTGGGTTGATAAATTTAGGGATCAAATATGCTATATTATCAAAGCAGATTACGACTGAAACTTTCCAAGTTTTTACTATTATTACTTTGGGTATTTTCATTTTTAATCCACCGAACTTTTCTGTTAAAATTGTGTGTTCAACATTATACTCACGTAAAATTTTACATTGTTATAAAATTTATGTTTTATATATTATGATTAATGTTTAAAACATTGAATTGCGTAGCTTTTAACACATAGTAAATTGTATACTGCATTGGAATATTCCATTATAACAATAAGCCAATGTGAGGATGATTGACACACCTTTAGAATTTATGGAATAATCCAGTGGGGTTAACTAAATTGGCCATATATTCCATTTACTTATTAAAATAACAACTTCATATTTCTTTAAACAACATCTGCTATCATTCTGTTTCTATTCTGTGTCTACACATCTGTGCCAGCCCAAAATCCAGAAGACCAATAACTTCCGATGGCGTGGGAGAAAGGTTTATTATCTTTCTATTTGTTTGACATACCTTAACACAGATGCTGAGAAAAGTTCAATGTCATATGGAAATATACCCATCTTTGACTGACACAACTGCGCCATCAATGAAGCTGATGGGGCATGTGGTTGTGATGATATGGACATCTGAAGTATATTTTGTTAAGCCCCACCCACTCATTAATATTCCAGTCATGGTCACAAAAAAAAACAATAGGGCACATCTAATCATCATGTATTGCAAACGACCACATTTTGTTTTTTCATTCAACCAACTGGTTATGATTTTATTTTCTACACTCAATATCCAACATAAATTAGATTAGAATCTTCTACACATTTTACAAGATTATCACAGGAAGGGTTAGATGAAAGATGGGGGGGATGAGGCATGGAGGAAGAATTTGGTGCTTCATCTTACCCCTGGACTCCTTACCCCATGTAGATCCAGATCTGGCTCTGGGGGCGGTGCTATGACATCGTTGGCATTGATGATGGGGATGATGTTCATCCGGAGGAGTTCACTGATTGTGGCGCGGAGGTTGCTCCGCGTGTAATCGTGGTAAAAATCTGCCTTTGTGACTAAAACCTTAAAGCAATAATCAGGGTTTATTTTTAATTATTTTGTCATCATGTATACCACATAATAATATATATAGCTATTAGCATGATAATGTATAAAAGATGCATAATTTGCAACAAGACTTACTGATTTTTCTTCAAAAGACGAGCAATGCATATATATCGCCTCAACAGGGGATATCTACACTGGAAGCCTAGTTTGGCGGAAAAGTTCTGCCACAAAATGCAACACTCATACACCTACGACCTAATTCCTTTGCGATTTATTAGGGCAATTTATGTATGATGAGAAAGATCCAGGGAGTCTTTTAATCATAACTAACAAGGGAAACAAATGGAAAAATCTCCTTTTGGTGAAAGAAGGGTAATTTACAGGGATCAACCCCCGGTTATTGCTCTAATTGAGGCATTGCATAGGGGGAAGGGGGGATGTAAAGAAGGTTTGAGGTGTTTAAAAATTATCTGATATGAAGTTAGTAAAATTTATTACTTCATAAATGAACCATAGAATGCTATGAAATATGTGTTTGTCAGCTGCCTACCTAGGTCCTCTTAGCCTAACACACAAATTTTTAAATATGATTAATTGGTTGGTTCAATGTTTTTTTATAATTTGTTTTCAGTACATGACATGTGCCCCATTTGCTGCATGCGTGGCACTGTTAGTTGTTTCCCCGGCCAAGTTAAAAGTTTGAAGAAAACCTAATTTAGGCTAATATCACTTTTCTTAATTCCAAAACTATTATATAAGTTTGTATGTTTTTATAGGTTGTTTTCTTAAGGATATATATTTGTTTTCATGTTTTATATGTTGTTTACATTGTAATATATCTACTTCATCTCTACTTTTCTGCCCAAAATTTGGTTTGTACAGTAGCATGGTGGTACCATGAGTCGGCCACTTTAACATGCTTGTTAGCTTGAACATACACCGTATAATCTGTATACATACTGGCCCCGTTTAATGTACTGGCCGACTCAAGGTACACTCACTATACTATAATATGACCATTCCATGATTATGCACAATGAGATTATAATTATATGCAGTCCCAGGTATAAAACATATTGCTAGGGAAAGTCATCATAAATCTAAAAGTATCATATAAACAGAAAACCCAAAGATTAAGTGGTTCCGATGCCAATGAGATTTTATGAAAAAATTCAGTCAGAATTTTTGATTGTAATACTGTATGATATTGTACTTATTGCGAGACAACTGTACCAAGAATGAAGCTGATCAGAAATGAAGTTGCACTCATGAATATTAGGGAAATTTCATTTTCATGTGACACTGTATCTCTCATCATGAATCTAACATCACCATACCAAGTATGAAGGTGATCAGCATAGTTGCAAAAATGTCAATTGACAATTTAAGGATTTTATTTTAAGCCCGCCCACTTATTCATGTAATGGACAAAAATCATGGAGCATATGTACCAGTTATTCAATATATTTACAGTAATTCAATATATCCTTTTTTAAGATTACACATACACTTGCAAACATGCTAACCTTTAGGTTACCTGGTCATCGAAACAAAACCCAAAATGAATGCCTCAACTGATGTACATATATAAAGCTGACAAAAGTGATAGTTGACTATAGGCATTCCACCACCACACCCACTCTCCAGACAACTACCGGGGTATCAGTCTACATACCAACCCATATACTCAACCCAGAGCGAAACCCATACCATCATATCACCTGCAGCCCTACCTACTATCTAACAACCCTCACCTCAACATCAACCTACCCATCTGACCCCACACCCACCCCATCTGACACCCATTTCCTATTTTCACTATAGACTATCCCTTTAATTAACTGAGCCAGCTATTTATGCAACATACACACACATACACACATGCCAACTTGATCACAACATACACACATGCCAACTTGATCACAACATACACACATGCCAACTTGATCACAACATACACACATGCCAACTTGATCACAAC
>JAODFY010074455.1:0-12030 GCA_027580055.1 Paracaudina chilensis | reverse complement strand
AACCCCCCCCCCCAAAGAAAAAATTCTCGCTACGCGCCTGACATGTCCTCCTAGATGATTAGTGTGGTTATGACTGGCGCGTCTATAGGCAATCATTTTGACTGCACCCCTACTACTCTGTGATTATGACTGGCGCATCTATAGGCAATCATTTCACAAAACAGTACTTGACCGCACCCCTACTACTCTGTGATTATGGCTGGCGCGTCTATAGACAATCATTTTACAAAACAGTACTTGACCGCACTCCTTACTCTGTGATTATGGCTGGCGCATCTATAGGCAATCATTTTACAAAACAGTACTTCACCGCACCCCTACTACTCTGTGATTATGACTGGCGCATACTCTGTGGCAATCATTTTCATTAGATTGAGCGAAAACCACAAGGGGCTATTTCTTTCTCAGCGAATAATTTGGTAGGTGATAAGTTAAGGTCCGTGTAAAACATCTGACGCAAGACCGTTGGAAAGATAGGTATAATAAGGTCACGTGCTTAGGGAATATTTTAACTAAATAAATAAAACTTTGAAAGTCAATTCAATTACAACAATAAGTGTGAGACCTTTACCTGTTTGGACAACACGAAACTAATTCTCCCCCCCCCCAAAAAAAAAAATATGGAAATATAATGAAGCTGCAAGACACCAATAAATATAAAGGTGGGGGAGAGTTTATATCAAAGTTAACGTGACTTTTGTGTGTCATGCCAACCCAACCGATTTATCAGTATGTACGTCAGGGTAAGATGTCCTTGTTGCAGTGTTTATAACTGCATTTACTGTTGATACACCATAGATATATATATATATATATATATATCTGCACATTTATGCACATTTTACTCACAACGACGCATAGTGTTTCATGTTGTTTTTGGATATTTTATGTGCGTCAACCTGCTAACATTTGAAAATCCATACCCCTGTAAAGTCATGAGTAAACACGGATGGTAATCGATAGATATTTATGGACGTGTTTATATCCAATTCATCAGAGACGTTAAACCAAAATGTCAAAAGCCAGTAGTGCCGCAAGGAAGGTGGAAGAACATTTTGATAAAGCACGAACGCCGCGGCTAATTCGCGTTTCCCACGTTGAATTATTAAAAGGAAACGTGCCCGATGTATGGCAAGTAATTGAAGCCGTCTGTCCTGTAGAGTTGACCAGACAAATCATTGAATAAGGGTTGTTACACTCAGTAGCGTAGCCAGCAATTTGGTGTCCGGGGTTGGGTGTGGGGATTGGTTTGTTAGTGATTGCCATCCGGGTGGAGAGCGGGTGTCCCCCCTCCCACACTTTTATTATTTGCAATAATTAAGCGTATTCACATGCAATCTGGTGCAGCATTTGTTATCTTTTAAAGCACAATTCGGGTTCAAGAATTTAGATTTCATAGGGTATCCCTCCTCCCATTTGGAGAATTTTTGCATAATTAAGCGTCCTCACATACAATCTGGTGCAACATTTGTTATATTTTGAAGACAAATTCGTGTTTAAGAATTTCATAGGGTGTACCCCCTCCCCCTAAGCAAATTTGTGGTTTATCACATGAAAAGACCCATTTCTGTTTCAGATAAACTGAAGACTGAAGTTAATTTTGCCTCAATTCCTCCCTAAGTACGTTACTGGTCAAACTAGTTGTACGAGGGATCGTCCTTGCACAAAAATCTAGCAGCTTTTCGCTGGACAATTTCCAGTTTGTGGCGCGACGTGGGGTGGATGTTGGCATTTGCCCAAAATTATTGAATCATTGTACCAAATAAACGTTCTGAGAAGGAAAATACAATATTTTTCAGAGATTAAATTTCCTTAAAAATAATGTCAATGATGCATCTATTTTGCATCTATTTAAATCTAATAAATCTATATAAATTTTGAATCTAAATAAAATTTTATTTGTAAATAAATCCCAACGGGCAGATGGAACCACCCACTCCCCGTTTTACCATACAATAATTTCAGCCCACGAAAAATCCCCCACAAAAAAGTTTCAGTTGGCGCCCTACTTGCCCCCCAGATCTTCAAATCTTGCGCCACCACTGATCCCAAACTGAGGAGGCTTATTCCAGACTAGGAGGAACCAAAGAGTTACTTTATTAGTTTTCGCATCACAATTATGGATATGGTCTACGAATCAGGCCGAGCATCTTGTAGATCCTATGTTAATATGTTATGTTTAGTGATAGTAACCAATTTATGCATACCATTTGTTTGTCGAACAAACCCCGCAAAACGTGTTTCTAAACTTAAACTTCTTGAGTGTTCCGATTTCCGAAATGAGCAAAGCATTTAGTTTTTACGTGACCAAAAATGTACTCAATGATTATTAAAACATCACACTAAAAGAAAATGTCATATTTTTCTCCTCAAACTTTGATATTACCTTCAAATAGATTAAAATATATTACTCTGGCCTACTTTTGGTCTCTTATCAACGCAATCGCAGATGGTCATCAATTAAGTAGAGATTTACTTTTAGGTCACTGTCGGATTCACAGACATGGTATTGAAGTGCCATAATTGTTATAGGCTGCAATTTGAGTGTAGTCTGAATACAAGACCATATCATAATTTTTGTCGGTTTCTTCGAGACGTGATTGCTTTTGGCGTCCATTTTGAGCAGATCTAATATCAGATCGGTTTAAATAACAATGTCCTCAGGTTCACGCAAATTTCAGTCTCTTTGTTTTCCTTCGGTAGAGGAGTAGTGAGGAAATGAGGAATCACACGCGTTGCCCCTTTTTTTTTTTGGAATATCACGTATTTCAGCAGATTTAATATATTAACATAAAAATGGGGTGATTATTTATGTTACACACATGTTGATAAATGACATTTTTCATAGTGGACTAAAACCACATTTTTATTTTAAAATGTAGATTTATTGCGTTCACTTTTATTCACAATTGGAGTGAAAAATTTGTATATTGTTCCGAATGATAATTGGTGCACATTTGGTGTTGGTGATCTGTTGTCGAAAAATCGAAATTTTCGAAAAACAAATGCCGCTATTATTATTCTCTGAATCTTCGACATCTTTTCGATATATTTTACTCCTCAATTGTTACAAATTCTACCACATTTCAGTGAAATCCATGTAAAATTAAGCAAAACCTTGAAAATAATTATCCAGAAATACAACAATGAGAAATATACGTATCGAGTAACACCCTCATACGTTATCAGGATGTCATGATTAATGGTAGGTCAACTGTCGTGAATTCAAGATCAATGCCAGTCTGGAGATATATACAGGTCTGTGATATATGGATCTCGTTACTTTTGATACGCGAAGGTGCTGAAGTAGATAAATCACCATGGATACCGTTCAATAAAGACCTCAGGTATTCTATCAAATCAAGGGATCTGACAGGTATATACATATCGATCGATCTTATGAAATAACATTACTTGAACGATGGTCCGCTGCAGCTTAACATCGATCAAGATCATCAATCACACCATATGCGATATTAACATGTGGTTTCGCAAACCGTACAAGGCCCATGGGCTTCTTTTTTCGAATTACAGTTATTTTGGTATTCTTTACCTCCTTTAAATGTACTTATGATGACGATTGCCGTAAAATGTGATTGGAACATTCGGTGGACGTTAGTGTAGTAGCTCACCTGTGGGGAAGCTAATGTTAAATCTTTGCTCGTGACATGCTTTCTGGAGATTGTAAGTTTTTCTTAAGGAGTTTACATTGGCATTTGTTTATTGACATTAAAATCGTATATATTTTCGTACATAAGCGTTATATTCGTATACTACGTAAACTTTCATACCATTTTATCCCACAAGGCCGAAAAATAATAATGTTGTATAATATTGTATGCGAACACAATTATAATTAAGCTACAAATATGTACATCAGAATAGTTTCCTGGGATCACACAATAAATTGTTACTTTGTGAAAATCGTTCAAATCACTCCTGGATGAAAGTAGGATGCCGCCCTTTTCTGTAAATAACATTACCAGAACACCCTCCATCTCTTTACTATCGTCTGTTCCTCAGACCCTCAACTATGTTTGTATCGTTCGGTATGGCCACATCAACTAGCGTTGCTTCTTTGGCGATCTCATATCTATTATTACCAGGTCTGGTCTGCGTGCCTGTATCTCTGTCAGTAACTCTGTCAGTCCGTATCTCGAAGTCCAAGAGGATCTTGGCCTTGTAGTTCTCCACAGACAGGTGCGGCTTTTGGAGCCAGATGTTGTTGTGTTATGTATGTGTTGTGCTGACATACTCCGTGCGCCGTGCGGCTGCAATGGTTTTGTGTCTGACCTTGTAGGTTTCCTGCAATCTTCGGGCAGGCAGTCGTTATGTGGGCAATTGTTAATGTGGGCAAAATCTTTTTGGATAATCAATTGGCACTTTGGATTTTGTATATAAAGTGTATACTTTGTTCTGGTGACAATTTGTGCTTAGGGCTTGAACTTGCGCAGCTGTTATTCATGCTTCGGTTTCCATCTTAAGTCCCATCTTATTTGTAGGACCTGACGAGGATATTGGATATTGCCCATGTAACGCTTTAGTTTGTCCATTTCTCAGTATATTCGTTTTTCCACTATGCTTGACTCCAAGGATATATTCTTGGAGTCCGGCACATTGAAATGTTACAATGGCCGTGACTTCCTTCAGAACACTTGCTGCCGTCCTTCCTCGGTAGGTACCGCCGGTGTACATCACCCCGTGCATGGGTGTAGTACACCAGCTTTGTGTCCATTCTATTATGCAAGGCATAGGTATTAATGGTTTGTATCTTGTTCTGTCCAATGTGCCTGAACTTTAAGACCTGTCGTAGCCTTCTTATGTGCGTTGTCGCCGCTTTGTCTTTCGCCTCTCCCTGATTAATCAGCATATTCTGTAGGATACAGGTAGTTGTATCCTTGAATCCTTCATTATTAGTACTATTATCATTATTTCTGAATTATTATTTCTCACAACCTCCCTTGGTTGGAAATTTATCTACGTCTGTCCCCAGACCTCGGAGTCCTACCCGGACTCTGGGAGGTCGAGCACCCGTCGAATCATGTTGTCGCTGCCGAGTATTGTCATCTTTGTGAGAGGTCGAACTTTGTGATTGTTTTTAAGGTGAGTCTAAGTTATTGGTTATGGCTCCCAGCGTTCCGATCAGGATGGGGCCGCTTTGGATTTGATATCCCAGATGCTCTGTTTCTCGAGTCGCAGATCTATTTTCCCCTCTCTTTTTCGACATACTACGTGCTGTATACCGGCTGCAACGTAGCTGTGTTTATCCTTGTACAAGTTGTCGGCAATTTTTGGTTACTCATCCATCACTTTGGATATTTGGATGTGCGGGGTATCTTAGTCTGGTGGTACTTAATAGACTTTAGGGCTTGATCTTCCGCAGCTGTTATTAGTGCTTCCGTTTGTTAAATAAAGCTCCGTGCCACTTCTCATCCTTCAATAGGCCTTCTCTATTGATGTCACATCTGACACTATTATTATTAGTATTACCCCATACCAGGGAGATAGGTACGTTGATCCTGGTTGCGTCCACATTTGATAACGATTACAAGATCAGTGTTGAACGGAAGGCACTTCGCAAGCGTGGGGAGATTATGATTACAAAATCCTCTGAAATTCCCAGTAAAAATAACAGGTGAGTGGACGGCAATTTGACTAATGATGGACCTTTACATATACCAAAGCTATATTTAGTGAACATCTTTTCTTTACCTTTACGAAGAATCCCAAAATATAATGCTACTTTGCAAAACCTAAATAAAGGGAAACTGTGAAATTTATTTGTTACTGCAACATCTAATTACAATTGTGTACTGTAAAATAAAAAAGTCTTACAAACTCTTTTAATTTGGTCGCAAGACTGATATCGAATGTCATGGGGAATACTAAATAGTTAGATATGTATCCATACATATGCAATGTAAGCATTATAGTTTAAATCCAGATGACAGCTATAGCGGAAGGAGAAAATCAATCATGCTTCAACTGTAAGTCGGCTGACGTTTTATCTTCCAAGAAAAAGAAAACGAATACTATATGGATCTTTCCATGCTGTTTTGTCATATCGATATATCACCCACAACATAATATGCCGTCTAGATGTCTGGGGTGAATGGGTGCCAAGGTTACTTGTGTTGTACCTTCACATTTACCAAAGGTACAATGGATTTACTGAAAAACCGTTCTTTATAAATTTACAATGAAAAAAAATGTTGCCTTGCCTACAAAGGGTAACTTTTGTAACCAATGTATTCCTGTCCAAAATATCGATATCAGTATAGAAAGTTATTCTATGACTTACAACTGTATCTTGTGTTATAAACAAGTGAATAAATACGACATATACTCTTTTTAATTCTTTAAATAGCCTATACGTATACTTATACGTATAGAGGTCACGGATTCATCTGTGAGAATATGTGAAAATAGGAACTTTTGCCCTCTTCAATTAATTTATTTGTGTCCTTGAGAATCAAATGTAGTTTAGCAAGACCTTGCATTTTTTTAAATCCCCCCAAAAATATTTCATATTTTTATATGACTTGAACAATAAGTCAAGAACATGATTCAGTTTTTAATGTTTTGTTAATTTATTAATAATAATGCAAAATTTCCCCTTTCCCATTGATATTTGGAGATATCTGACGCCCGTTAATCGACGAGAGTTGAGAACATGGTGTGAATTAAATTAATTAATCGTATGCTAGTTGGAGAATGTTTTTGGCTACAGAACAAATATCAGTAAGTCGCTTGATTAACTTCAGACTTCGTGGAGTGCAGACGTGTTTTCGGCTGCTCTCCACACTTCATTGACCACACACGTTTGTGTTTTTTTTCGTTGGCCTTTCATTAGTTTTGTAGTTTGTTTAGTGTAGTTAGGGTGGTTTTGTTTCATTGTTCTTTTTTCTTTTGTACAGGTGCGTGGCTTTATCACACCCCTAGCTGTCATGGCGGCTCGCCGTGACATCAAAATCGTATTGTTGAGTTTTTCGGGGGAGGCTAACTGGTACCCGGACAAGTTTTTTCAGTTTTGCGTTCGGTTGGTTTAAAGGTCCCTCATCACTAACCATTTTCGCCTAGTCAGGTGACGATTAGGTGATGGGACTTGTCCCCGTGTGGGCTGTAGGGCCATCGAGACTGTGCAGCACCTTTTGCTGGAGTGTCCCTTTGTCCGGTTGGTGTGGGGATGGCTTCACGTCTTTGTTGTTGGTGTTATTGGTTGCACACAGTGGGCCATTATTAGCGATTTTGTTTTGTATGGTTTGTCGCCACCTGTGTGCCCAACCTGGGTTAGGGATCTGCTGCTGTTGTTTACCGCTGTCACCAGGAGACACATCTGGAACAGCAGATGCCGCCTGGTTTTCGATGGGGACGTCTGGGGGCCGAGGCTATCGTTCCCCTCGTGCAATTAGGTTACGCATGGAGGCGGACCATGCATAGCTTCCCGATTCTGCCTTTCGTAGACGCTGGCGTAAGCCTGTCGTTGAGAGATTGAGAGATTTTGTTTGTGGGTTTGAGTTGTGTTTTTGTGCTTGTTTTGTGCAGACTTGGATTGTTTTTTGGGGGTTCTGTTGACCGTTGGTCCATGTCCGTTTCTCGTCACGTAAAAAGCACATGGCATCCTCCGTACTGCGCTTAGACCTATACGCAAACTGCATCGGATATATATATATTGATCCACCATGGGTTTCAAAAGTTTTAAGTTAAAACGCTCACATATTTTCATTGTAACTGAAGTCAATGCCACTGACCTTAAATCATTCATACATGTTATAATCGGTTTTTTGGGGGCACTGGGATAATGCAAGAGCGTTTCCATGCAGTTGGTATAGTCTGGGTACTGAATGAAAGATTAAAAATGATTGCAAATATATTGGCAAGTTGATTAGCACAAATTTTCAACACACGCGGTTGCAACCCATCTGGGCCCGCAGCCTTCGATGGATTTAATTTGGCAAACTCATGGCGTACTTCATTGGATAATAAATTATGCAGCTCGTCGGCCTCCTTGGAAAAATCTTGGCAATCGAACCTATTATAAAACAAATTTAGTTCATTTGCATAATCAACCGAGGTATTGGGTAATTTGAACGATTTACTAGTATCATTTGTGTAGCCACTCATCATTCGCATGCCAGTCCAAACTTGTTTCATGTTATTCTCAGTGAAGTTCCTCTCTATTTTACGTGTGTACAAGTCCTTTTCCTTCTTCAATACATTTTTTAGTTCTTTTTGAACAACTTTCAATCCGTCTTTATCCCCCTGTCCAAAGATTCTTTTATTCTTATTGATAACTCATTTTACTTCACTTGTTATCCATGGTTTATTATTTGGATAAATTTTAATCTGCAATACAAAAGTTACTTATATATCATTGCAACATAAGCATTTAAATAAAATCATCTTGGCTTGAGCAATTACGTCACAATACGTCACAAAAATAAAATGCCTCATAAGTTGGCTCTTTGGACTCTATAAAACGGCATATCCTGATTTCAATGTTATGGTCAGTCATTCTTGGTGTTATATATTTCGCAACAGCTGCTCTCCACGTTTATCACAATCGATCCCGAGTTGTAGAAAATTATGACGAGATTAAAGCGGAAGAGGTATCATTATGGGGATACCCATATAAGAAAGAAGTACAAAGGAAAGCGAAGAACAAAGTATATGGATGAAATCCACGAAGACATGAAACCAGAAAACGCAGAGAAACTTATTCATCAGGAAGTTGATCTCGACAAACCGGGTTGCGCTCAACACTATTGCCTACATTGCGCGTACGTAATACAACTACTTGGCCTAACGTTAGGCCTAGTAACGTTATTACGAACGTTACTCGTTAGGCCTAACATTAGGCCTGACGTTAGGTAACATTAATTACGGCTAGGGGCCTAACTTAACTGAAGGTTTCTCTTGAACCCTCACATACTTTTACCAAAGTGGTTAAATATCGGCAATTTTTTTTTTTTTTAACACGATCGCTTACTTACCTATCCAACTAGCCTAACGTTGGAAGCAGACGACAATATGCCTAACTTAGGCTAGGGGCCTAGGCCTATGCCTAACTGAAAGTTTCGTTAACGTTACGTATTTTCAAGAGTTTCTCTTGAATCCTCACATATTTTTTCTATCGTCCTAGACATCAAATAACTAGATGATTTGACAAATTATAACTACAAAGTTAATTAAAATTATCCCTCCTTGGTGGTTAAAATAGGCCTAAGCCAAAACATTGCTTACCAAATTTTGGCATGAAGCAGACGACACAAGTTGATCGGGATATGATGGTCGGTTTGTGTGATGTAATCACATACTGTAGGCCTAACAACAATTGGAAAAAAAAAAAGATGGTGGCACCCACAAACGTGTTACATCATGGGAATTTAAAGAAGGGAAATGGTAATTTTCTCTTTGGTAAAGGGAGCATTGAGTCGTAAATTTAAAAAAATGGATATAGAAAATGATTGCATAAACTAATTTATGCATTTTATGCATTATTTACTAGAGGACTACAGAAAAAAGGGACACTTTTTACATAAATTAAATTCAAGATGGCTGCCCCCAGGGATGGTCAAATAAACAAAGTCAACAAAGTCGTTAGGGTATGCATTGACAACATTGGATATGTACAGACACGCATTAGTCTTAAATGCTCGCTCCGCGGGCCTCCGGCCCGCGTAACGCTTGCTATTACTTCTCCAGACAACAAATCCAGTAGTTTGGCTAACCTAACCTAACTTATCCTGTAGGATATTACTTCTCCAGACAACACATCTACAACATATCTAGTAGTCTCGATAACCTTACCTAACGTATCATGTAGGATATTACTTCTCGAGACCAGAAGAAAGTAATAATGCGTGGATTAGGTGAGAGGTTTTAAAACATAGTAAAATTACCTAGATCACGCTTTATCCACCATCCAAACACATATCCAGTCATCCATACAAACACCCAGCCATCCATCTCCGGCGACGCCCACTGGGTGGCCTAATTCAAAACACGAATTATCGGACGCCAACTGGACGATGATAACTTATAATTACGGTGTTATTATTATATCAATTATTATATCAATTATTACCATTATTGTAATTATTTACATATACAAAACAACGATGAAATCAAATCGTCATACCTCATTATAACTATAATTGTATTTCATAAAAGTTTAATGGCTTTGGGACTTTGGGGGACTTCCTCTGGTGACAATATTCACCTATTAACATATATCTACACCATTTCTCCAAAAGCTGCGTTTTTTCTCTCCAAATAATTACGTCCTTAGAAAACGTCTAATTATGTGCATAAGTTGAATACACATACACATAGGTGCATGTTATCAGTACCTTCGTTTGAATAATGAAAAGTTATAAATAAACCAATTCAGACGCGTTAGCCTCGACGAAGATTTCCTGATGAGCATACGTACTATATTCGTCAACAACTGATGTACTATATACATTTTGCATAAATCTTACAAAAAGTTTCTATTTCAAACTCATATGATAATTATCATGAACATTATGTAAGATGAATTTAAATGACTATTAAGAAACACCGTAGTATATATACGATAGAATAAGTAAGAAGTAAAAAATGATTATTATAAAGAATTGTGAATGCTTATGCCTCACCTCTTGACCTACTTTGTTTATCAATGTGTGGCATGTAGCTTTATCTTGGTATGTATGACCAAAAGAATAAAATAGGCAGATCGTATTCTGAACTCACTCAGAGCAGACCTAGTGTGTTCTTATGTTTATTGCTGTCTCTCTATAATACTCTCCTACTACACGCTATAACCGGCCACGCCCCAACTTTACAACTGGTGGCAGCGGTGGGATCCGAACCCACGCCATCGAAATGACTGGTGTAATAAAAAAAACATTGAACGGGTGTTTCTTAATAGTCATTTAAATTCATCTTACAAGAATAATAAAGAGTTTCCCAGCCTACGTCAAACGAAGACATCACAAATATTGCCAGATGGCCAATTAAAATGATTAAAAACATTATTATAATTTATTTCCATAATCAATATCGCAACAATCGAGTTCTATTGCGCTATTGTGATGAGACTGACCACTGAGTGGGTTTTTTCATATTCATCAGACCGCGAATTTTGTTTGGTCTCGAGCTATATACCGTGATTAAATTTCGAAATATTTTCTGACAAATGCGAAATACTATGTTTTGTTGAAAACAAGGCTAATATTCCACACGACAATTCAGCGTTTATCCTTACATATGTATGCATGTAATGATGTAGCCTATGCTTATATCTATCTGCTATCATTTTGAACGTAAGTTTTAGCATTTACCCTTATTAAGCATATACGCGGCTCGTTAGATGTAATTAGTAATGAAGCACACGAATTCGTGATCATACACGATTGTAACACGTAATCAAAAAAGCAACGGATATAACATCTAACTTTAATAATTGCGAGGTTTGTAAAAATAGACTATATATGAGTAAGTTCAAGATATTCTTTACAATTCGGTTTGTAATCGACTTTCAACGAAATGGGAGTACGAGTTACAATATGATTATATTGCTACTGTTATTTGCATGAGCGGAAACTTTACACACTACATGTTAGCTGTATACTCACAACGTGTAAGTGCAGTAGTAGATGAACTGAGATCACTAGTTTGGCTATAGTATTGTGCTTGGCAGGGCGAACAAACGAAGCGAATCAAACAGGGAAAACGGACTACATTAAAAATGAATAAAATCGCGGTGAAATTTGACAACCAAGGTAATTCCATCAGGAAATTGTACCCTCAACGTAGTTTTTCATCTTTGCATGAAGTTTCATTAATAATGCCTGGGCCTCATTTCTGCCAATTTGATGAATAACTGATTAATATTTTATTTGGTAAGAGCAGCGTTAAATTACGTTTTAGTCACGTATGTATATATATATAAATATTTTTATAAATAAATAAATATATATATATATCTGATTAATATTTTATCTGAATAACTGATTAATATTTTATTTGGTAGGAGCAGCGTTA
>JAODFY010074344.1:0-12030 GCA_027580055.1 Paracaudina chilensis | reverse complement strand
ATATGATTTCTGCCCTTAATACAAATAAAGTTAATTATATATCATTTAACTATTGCAACATAAGCAATTGAAAAATACCATAGGCGTAGAAAGCTCCGCAAGCCGGAGGGGGGGGGGGTCAGCGTGAAAACTTGAAATGCGTGACACTATCTAAGCGGAAGCACCATCGGTTATCGCGTAGGGAGGGTACAATGACGATTTTGCTTAATATAATTCTTACAGATCGCCGGCAATGAAACTTCCCAGACATTTTAGGTAGCTTCTGAGATTTTTTGTGTTAATTGATCGATTCAAAGAGGAAAGACAGGACTGGGCTGCAATGTAGCATTTGGTTTTCGTGTGTGATCTCAATGTCTATTTGGCAAAAATAACATCACATGACAAGACGCGCAGAATGGAACATCACCGAACGAAACGTGCCAAAGAAAATTCTCCAATACGATTGTTGTAAACGCGATACACGTGACATGCAAACGCTTGGAGAAACATGAGGGCAATACCTAGGGTGTATGTACACGGTTCAGTGTGGCTAATAACTAGGCCCACATTTTCTTTACGTTTTTTCCTTTGCCAAAAGGCAAATGAGGACCACAGTATACTTCATGGGGTGAGGCACGGCAACCGTGCCCCAACCCAGGTGCGGGCCTGCTTAGGGGCATTTCCAAAAAATCGTGAATGGTTCATGCTAGCAATTTTTAAAGGGTAAAATGCGCAGAAAATGTATGCCCCTCTGTGTGTCCACTAAATGCCCTTCAAACCCAGCTAAACCTGTCAAATACATACCGCGCGATGTTTGCCCCGTGAGTTAGGTGTGCCCAAAGGTGAACACTTGAAGACTGAGTTGCACACTATACTTCCCCTTTTTCTAATATTACAGTAGTACAGTTTGATGCTTCTTTCAAGGCACGATTTGACTCAGTTAACTACACCAGCAGAATTTGTATACCCTGTTTATATACACACTGAAAAAAAAAAGACAAAAAGCTAGGGGCAAAACGTAAAGCAACACTGGAAGGAAGATCTCCGTAAATCATAGCGTCCTCATTACCGACGTTATTATGTTAATTTCCTGAGTTAAGCGACAATATCTCGGGCAATTATCTCGTACATGACCTCATTGCATCCACCAAAAATAGGTGCCAGCCTGGAATCTATAAAGGCCGTTGCTACAGGGTATTCTGACATGTAACCCAAGCCTCCATGTAGCTGAAGACATTCGTCCACCACTTGGAAGTTCAAGTCAGACGCCCTGTAAAAAAAGAATAGGACAAAAATTGGTAAATGACATCCACAACTTAAAAACATTGCGTTAAAAATATCATTAATTGCATTGTTTTAACTGATACAATTTAACTTATACAATTGACAATTAAAATAGATTTAATTGCAAAAGTAAAATCCGTGTAGGCTTAAATGTGTAGGGAACTCTACACAGTAAAATACACAGTAAAAACTGAAACGGAGACATGAACATTTTCCATCATGGTCGCTCCTAACATCAACAAAATCAAACAAAATCAACAAAGATAGATATAAATTTGTGCGAACTGTTGCGAGCGTTGCTCTCATGGGTTGAAGCTAAGAGTCGATACCAGCGTGTTGTAAGTTGCGAATTACCGGAAGTAGCACGTGGTACGCGCCAAATTTTTGGCCGGTATTGTCCTGTTCTTGAACTCAGATAGAGTCGTACACCACCTCCTAGAGATATTACGAGTTCTTACGAGCTGTTTGGAACTCTTACGAGCCTTTGCGCGCGGTTTACAATTTCTTACGAGCTAGGAGATACCTGCGATTTCTTCAATTACAAGAATCACCTACTCTAACTAGGGTTTTGCGAGGTTTCGATATGTTTATAATGTACGCTAGGAAGACCCATCACATGTCAGCTGGAAAACACAATAAGCAAAGCTACGTCTTTCCTTTGAAGTTAGTTGCAATTTGTTGGTTCCATGTAGTCTAAGCATGACTCGGCCGGTATTCTCCCAACTCATAACCGCCCGGCTGTTGAGCTAACTCTAATTACTAAGCCATATAGTCGGTTAATTTGAAAGGCCTACAATGGCTAGTAAGGATACGTGATAAGCTGAATGTGGACGAGGTTTTAGCGTCATGATTATGAAAGTTTAAGAATATGCATGGGACTGAACACTATTGTACTAATTGTATATGCTTACATAGAAACTGGTACCAGTGGGATGTAATACCGGTTGCAAAGTGTTATACATACCAAGCCTTAGCCATGGAGGCATACACTGTATCTAGGGTTCCTTCGTCCGCCATTACATATCCCCTATCAGTAAACGCCCTCGTCATGCATATTTTAGTTTTCATTTCAGCGAGGCGATGTTGTATTGTCTGCCATAGTAAAGTAAGGATAAAATTATATTTTTTGTCTTTGTTTAAGCTACACGATCATTGCAAACCCATGTCTAAATCACATGTGCTCTGCGCCAGCGTTTTGAATTATGCTGGCTACCATGGACATATTTGTAGGACGTTCTAGTACATATTTAACAGATATGTATTCATGATACATCTGTTACGATGAGCGTTATAATATTATATTTAATATGAATTTTAGCCACATGAACCCCAAGAATAGGAGGTGATATCTAGTTTCGCACCATTTCGGCGGCAAAATGAAACACTGTTACAGTTATGGTCTAATTTCTCTAAAATTTAAGTTGTGAAAGATTCAGAGACGCTTTTCATCAAAACTTACAGGGAAAACGAAGGTTATTCTCAGGCATCAAACCACGATGATTGTTTGAATGTTGCCCATAAATGTTATAAATTACCCCATACAACGTGACAACTTGTTCCAACCATGGGACAATTTGTCACAACATTTACATTGGGCAGAAAATTGGTTCATATTTCTTTCTGATTATGATCATTTATGCTCCGAAAATTTGTTTCAAACTTCACATCATGCTGTATTTAAATGTATATTTGAATATACCATATCATAAGTCAGTTTCAAGTCATAACAAAAGTTATGTGACCCCTCTCCCTACCTTACTGCTACAAGGAAATTAATCAACCTTTAAATATTAGTTCGATCAAGTTGATAATTTTATCGTACCTGCAATTTTGACAAACTGGTCCCAAAGGCTTTCCTTCCTTTGACGTACTCCCTGGTGAGCTCAAATATGTATTCGGCTTGTGAAAGGGCAAGGATTGCAATACAAAGACGTTCTCTGGGTAGTTGATTCATGAGGAGATGAAAACCCGTGTTGAGCCTTTCCTCTCCCCCAAGGACGGCGTCCATTGGCAGTCGAACGTCGTCGAAGAAAAGTTCACTCGTGTCCTATCATACATGGACATTAAATATTAGAATCATCATGAGAGTAGCTAATTAAATGCACATATGCACACCAAAAAATCGTCTGTTTTGTATACGGTTTCTAAAGAACCAACTGTAAAGTAAAGAACTGGCTTAGAACTAGTAATGCTTGCCTGCCTTCTTAACGTTTAAGCCGTCCGGTTAAACGTACATCGACGATTGCATTTAACTTTCATTATTGTGATTAATTATCAATTCCTGTATCTCCTCGGAGATACGTGTGTCGATAACATAAAATTGATCTCTGGATTGGGCATCGTCAACGAAAGAGAACCAGAATTCATAGATGCATTCCTAATTAGTGGTAGTTAGCTGAGACCACAGAAATAGAACACGGAGAACGCCGACAGTGTTATTGCCCACACACTTAACCGATTGAAGCAAGATGAATGCGAGGGCACTCTTACTTATACGGCAAAGTACAGGCTGGTGCTTTACGTACATTCTTAACGTTAGTAAACGAGTATATTTTCATAGTTTTCCCAAAGAAAAACAAACATATTCAAGTATTTCCAATATTGCTGTTTGTTGTAAGTGTGATAACCTCCAAGAAGGAACCACTATTTTTTTAACAAATCTCATTAAGTTATTGAAGTTTTTGCATTTATCACAGTGTTTGTATTACGCGTAGAACGTTCTTGCCGTATCAACCTAGTGTTACTGGTGCTTCAGTTTCTTTTGCTTGACGTCATTCTCTGTGTTCTAGTTCTGTGGCTGAGACCCATTGGGTATTTCGAGTTGCTTTTCGCCATTTCCAGATTTGTCCGATTTTTACCTCGTTTATCTCTATTACTGTGGTTTATGAAAGGATTATATAATGAGTGGCCCATCGAATATTTGAATCAGAGGACCTATCATCTGAGATGGCAGAGCTTTCGCACCCTTGAGCAAAAAGTCCCGAAATCGAATCCCAGTACAGTCAATATATACAAACATTATTATCTAGCGGAGTAACCCCTTTATTTAAACTCCATGAAATATCCATCCAATAAGCATGTCCAAGGGACAAGACTGTTGTATTGCAGCGCTTGAGTCAAAATAGCAGCGAACATTCGTAAATACAGCACGTAGCTTAAATCTTTCGTAAAATTGTTGAATCGACCTAGTAGGCGGGAAATAAGAATCAGAATGAAGGGTAAACAGTTCGGATTTCCGAAAATGACGTAACCTACAATTCGTTGCACTATACACAACCGTGAACAGGCTTAATAAACGCATTAATTACTGCCCCATAACATCTTTCTCGTGATCTTACCGACGAATGGTAGCCGACTTTGTTTAGTAGGTTGCCTTTTGTAAAACCTGGTAATCCGCTCTCTACGAGAAAAAGCGTAGAGCCATGAGCCTTGTGTTTGGCATCGATATCGGTTACTGCTAAAACCACGCTGATGTCAGACAAGTAGCCGTTGCTGATTAACGTCTACAAAAAACAAAAATCAAGAGGGCAATCCACGATCTCATCGTCAAATCATGTGCAATGTCCGTCTGCACAAATTCCCGATAATTTTAGACCATAAAAGATTATAGAAACTAGGCAAAGTTATGTAGCTTTAAAATTGAATAGCCTAATGTGAAGAGATAAAATTTCAATGCTATATTTCTCATTACCTTGCATCAATATATGCTAGTAATTGACCTAATGAAATATGTTGATTACATGTGCCAAGATATATGTGAATCCAAAGCAGTTAGATAGTGTGACCTCATATGACCTCTAAATAGCTAAATGTAGACCATATGTACCAAGTTTCATGTGAATCAAACAATGTTTAATAGTTTGACCTCTATTGACCCCTGATGACCTCCAAATAACCTTCAAAATTGTTAACACTAAATGTTGACCATATGTACCAAGTTTCATGTGAATCAAACGTTTAGTATTTTGACATCTGTTGACCCTAGATGACCTCCAAATACCCTTCAAAATTTTCGGCACTAAATGTTGACCATATGTTCCAAGTTTCATGTGAATCAAACGTTTAGTAATTTGACCTCTGTTGACCCCTGATGCTCTCCAAATAACCTTAAAAATGTTCGGCACTAAATGTTGACCATATGTACTAAGTTTCATGTGAATCAAACCTTTGGTAATTTGACCTCTGTTGACCCCTGATGACCTCCATATAACCTTCAAAATTTTCGGCACTAAATGTTGACCTTATGTACGAAGTTTCATGTGAATCAAACGTTTAGTAATTTGACCTCTGTTGACCCCTGATGCCCTCCAAATAACCTTCAAAATTGCCGGCACGAATTGTTGACCATATGTACAAGTTTCATGTGAATCAAACCTTAAGTAATTTGACCTCAATTGACCCCTGATGCCCACCAAATGACCCTCAAAATTTTTGGCACTAAATGTTGACCATATGTACCAAGTTTCAGATGAACCAAACAATGTTTAATAATTTACCCTCAATGGACCTCCAAATGACAATCCAAATTTTTCAAAAAAAAATCCCAAAATTACACGTTTTCTCCCAAATATCACATTTTCTAATATTTTCAAGCTAAAAATGTTTGAATTTTGGCCAAGATTCACATTTTAACCAGGTTGAAAATAATCATTCATACGGTTTTGTAGCTATGCTCAATAATACATTTTTTACCTAAAATTTCACAAAAAATATGATTTTCACCACCACTTTTGAAAAATGTTTGTTTTATGTCTAAATACATTTTCTCCTAAAATTGATGTTTGAAAATATTTATTTTTCTCCAAAAATCATATATCTCGTTTTTGTACATATGTAAGCTGTTGTCACACTTTACCTCTCCACCAAATTTCAAAGCATTCCGCCATTCGGTTTTTGTGATATATCCGAAAACCATCAAAAATCTGACGCACACACACAGACACATATACACCCACAACAAATGTGCATACGGACAGTGTTTTGGGTGTACCCCCTTATTGGACCCCCCACCAAAGGATACCCCTTGATGGTCGCTACTCACCCACACATTTCCATGATAACCGTTGCTATGGTGACATGCAATAGTGTTTATATGTCTAATGACAAATCAATTACAATATCTCATCAGCCCCTTCGGGGCGATGAGATAAAAATATAAAAACAGCATATATGGCACTGAACTGCTTTTGTCGCTCAAATCCACTTTTCCTATTTTTTTTTCTGCAGGATCGATTGCAAGCTAAAACAAGAGCCCAAATGGCACTATGGTTCCTTGCTGATGGGTATATGGCAATGATTATTATATACATAACATTTATAAGTTTGGGCCCAAATGGTACAAATAATTGGGGGCCCAAATGGTACAAATAATCGAGGGCAATCCATGGAGTTACATATCTCATCGCCATTTTACCTCAAATGACCCCTGGTGACCTCCATATGAGCTTCAAAATTTTCGCCACTCAATGTTAACTATATGTACCAAGTTTCATGAGATCCAACAATGTTTAGTAATTTGACCTCCAATGACCTCCATATGACCATCAAAATTGTTGCCACTAAATCTTACCTATATGTACCAAGTTTCATGTACATACAGCAATGTTTAGTATTTTGGTACATATAGTTAACATGTATATACATGTATGTACAATGCAAATTCAATGATTGTCAAACCATACCATATTTTGAGCATACCATGTTTACTATTTACACACACTGAAGCCAATAGGATGTTCAACTAGTTTGTATATATAAAGATTCGTATTTACATCCGACACATTTCCCTGGAAGTCTCTTGAGAGGTTGCCATGACAACGTGTTGAAAATATCTCTTATTTATTATAAGTGTGGTGCGAATATTATAGTATATATGTTAAAGCAGTATGTTGGTGGCGATGTACCAATAAAGAACTTGTTTAATACCCACACTATTGTTTGTGTCGACCTTTTGACCTTGGGGTCAGATGTAGTTTGACCTCCTGATTCACCCCCCCCCCCACCAAAAAAAAAAGACAAGTCTGTACGACCATCCTAACTGTGCTTAATAAGAAAAAGAAAAACATAACAACCTTTGACCGCACACGAAGGTCGCACAGGGGTCAACCCATTGACTTTGAGATCCGAATATGGTGTCGAAAATGTTAAAATATGGAAAAAAGGGCAAAAGGTCACCGGAGGTCAAACTGAGGTCATAGGTCACCCGAGAGCGGATCGATGACAGGATTACATTAACGCAACTCCCAACCGTAACAGACAATTCGTTCTCAAGTTATCGCCAAAAATATTATTTTTAACCATTAATTGACCTTGGATCCCATGACCGTTGTATTTGAAAATGTACGCCTTCGCCATACACAACTTGTCCCAAAATATCAACCGTATCAGACCCTGCTACTGGGAGTTATTGCATTAAATGTCTAAAATGAACTTTGACCCCCCATAACTTGAGAACCAAGTTCTCGATTTAAGTAGGAAATGTTTTTTTCTATAGAGCTCGCAAAGCTTTTTCATATATCAAAAATTGAAAACTTTGACAAACTTATTTCTTTTTTTCCGTTTTCTCCCTGAAATAAGCATATTTTTCTGATTTGACCTTTGACCTTGAGGTCAGATGTAATTTGACCTTTTGATTAAAAAAAAACAACACGAAAAGTCTGTACGACCATCCTAACTGTGCCGAATAAGAAAAAAAACTTTTTCAACCTTTGACCTCATATAACTTCGCACTCGAAGGTCGCACAGCGGTCAAACAGTAATATTCTTGATCGGGAGGTATTTTTTTCATTTAAAAATATGAAAAAAGGCTAAAAAGTTACCAAAGGTCAAACTGGGGTCATTTGTCACCCGGAAGCGGATCGATGAAAGGATTACATTAACGCAACTCACAAATCTAACAGACAATTTGTTATCAAGCTATCGCAAAAACTATTTTTTAACCATTAATTGACCTTTTAAAATGTTTCCATAACCCGTTCACAACTTGTCCCAAAATATCAACCTTGTTGCACCTCGGCAATGGGAGTTTTTGCAGTTTTAATAGTTGGGTTTTTTGGACCATAACTGTCCTTTGGTGACCTTTGCAGGCACCAAAAACATTAGGGCACCCCTTCTCACCATGCGGATCTATAGGCCAAGTATGGCTTCCATGCACCTTTCCCATATAGAGTTAGAGCGGTCCCAAGCTCAGACGCCACAGACACACACACATACACATGTTTGAGAGTTTTTCTCTTATTGGCGTAAATTTTAAATTTGGTGTAATTAAAAACTGACAATGTTGTCACATGTTTGGATGATATTTCACCCATTCTACGGGAATTCCGCTGGTAGGGTGGTATTCACGAACTTAAGCTAACTTACGCTTACTGTTTTTTAAGTGATATTTGGGCTGCGTATCTTTACATAACGAAAGCTATGTAGTCGTCGTAGCAATATTGTAGTATCAAATTGAATAGTGTGAATGGTCACTTCTTACAAGGCTTAGCAGACCACACGTTGTACACACACACATTCAAATCAAACACGACAACGCGACTATCGCCGATACCTTCGTCGCTACGTTGCGTAACTTACAAAAAACTGATATGAATCGTATCATACTGGATGAAATTTTTGTTATTTTTTTTAATAACAAGGATTCAACTCTCTAAACAGTCATAGCATCTCAATTCATCAATGTAGTCTTATTATATTCATCTTTATTGGAAAATATTAACCTTGTAGTTGCTGCGTGTGTGAACGTTCATGTTTCAGCTGGGGTCGCATATCATGAAGATCTCATTTCATAGAATCATGAAACGGCTTATTTGGTGTCACTAAAGAATATTACCTTACTGCCGTTCAGTATCCAATCATCGCCCTCTCTCTTTGCATAGGTTTTT
The DNA here is from genome assembly GCA_027580055.1 of Paracaudina chilensis. Classification (NCBI taxonomy): domain Eukaryota; kingdom Metazoa; phylum Echinodermata; class Holothuroidea; order Molpadida; family Caudinidae; genus Paracaudina; species Paracaudina chilensis. Next base: position 2,884 of record JAODFY010074344.1, on the reverse strand, counting down.
ATCTCCTGTAGATCACTGAAATCGTATAAAGAGCAATGAGATGGGATATGATTTGCAGGTATAAAGGTTGAGTTAAGTACAAAAGTCCGATATGTACCGCTAGAAAAAAACACATTTACATTAACATCTCATATTATTATGTATGATTTATTAATAACACAAATAGGTGTGTTTTTCTGTAGATCACTAGAAACGAATAAACAACTATGAAGTCATATGAGTCACACGTATACAAGTATATAGGTCCATAAATGTACTACCAAGCTTCCCAAAATTAAGAGGAAACATTATGTCAGATAGCCACCCCTTAGTCAGATTTGAATCGATCTCCGTATCGAATCTGCTTCGAATTCGAAAAAAAATGGCTCCCTACCTTCCGGCAGATGGTTCGGTCAACGCCAATGCACCGATTGTTTCTCCTGAAATCATCCCTGGTATATATTTCTCTTTTTGTTCTTTCGTGGCGTAGAAGTCCAGATAGGGCAGGACAATTTCATTGTGTGCTCCAAAGGTGGATCCACATGGCTGATTTTCATAACTACTGTAATAAAGAGCCAAAATTGTTATTGAAGAGAGCTCAGCTCAGGCAAACAGCTCAACGACGCCACGAATGTGACTACTTTAAATGAACACGCCATGACAGCTTTTTGTAATTCTGTTTGTATTTGCCTGCCAGGTGATTTGTCCACTTTTTACCAAACAGATCAATGACGCCACTAATGTGTCAATTTACCTGAAAACGTCATGACAGTTACCACTGATATTGATACAATGACCGAAATGTGAATATAGGGGGGTGAATATAATGAAACAAAAATAACTTTCGATTAATGTAGGATATTCTTTTTGTATTTGCCTGCCAGGTAAGTAATTTATCCACTTTTTACTAGTAGTACTTTTCAACTGTCATCAATGAGATTTTAACAAATTTCACAGGGGATCACATTCACCCACTAAAATGTTGTGTACCACACGGAACTACCCCTAGATATATACTAACGATGAGATCTTACTTATATCGTTTAAAAAAAAATCACAACTGTTATATGGTAATTTGTAAAGGCTGAGAAATAATGTATTAATGTCCAATGGTAGTTTATTTTTCACTTACTGCTCTTCCATTAGAATCATGGCACTCTTGAAATCACCACCTATGCCACCAGATTCTTTTCGAGTGGCTATTCCAAGCAAACCGGCAGCACCCAGTTTCCTCCAAGTTTCTCGGTCGACCATTTTGTCACGTTCCCATCAACAAACACAACGAAAAAAGAACATGCATCAGTCGGTCGCTTTCGCAAAATTCCATCCCAATAGAAAGTATGAAATACCATCTGCATCGATGAAGATACTAGTGCGGTAGAGGGATCTTCCATTCACATATCACATACCCTATCCTTTGTTTGTCTAGTGAGGACTCGATGCTTCCTTACTATATCTACTACACTTGCCACTTCATTAAATGTTTTCAATGGGGCTTCCACCAATCACGAATTTAATGTGGGGGTTTGTGAAATCCACTTTGGGGACGAGATTCTACAAGTTTGTCCTATTTATTTATCAAGAATGTAGATTAAAGCGAATATAACGTGAAATGCCACTTAACGTTAAATTGTGCATTGAATGATCGATATCTGCCTATGTGATGTTGTTAACACCGTCGGGGTACAGTAGTGAGTTCTGTGCGTAGTATGATGTTAGGCATTCAGCGGGTTAGTTTTGACATGGACGGCGATCATGATGGGGTTGGGGGGGGGGGGTGACAAGTCCGTCCAATGTTTGAGGACTCTCCCACACCTTTTTTTCACACAGCAGACATTTTTAATGTGTGATCACGTAGCCATTATATTAAGAACGGATAAAATGTCGTACCATTTGACATAATAATGAAATACGTCGACTCGAAATCGACATGGCAAAATCTTATCTAAAGGAAGTCCATATGTCGGGATAAAATATCTCATCATCATTCATATCATTTTTTCATGTCAAGATAATTATCTCGACTACACTTGTTCAACATTATGAATTTATCTTGACAAGACGACTTCTTCCAATATTATGACGACATAGTGAGATATTTGATCTCGACAAATCGACTTCCTTTAGATAAGATTTTGCCATGTCGATTTCCAGTCGACATCTTTCATTATTACGTAGAAAAGATATGACATTTTTCCCGTACAAGTCAACTTCGTTGAAAAAATCAAATGAATGCCATATATATTAAAAATGCCTGATAAAGTTGAAGAACACTTCCTCGAGTAGGCTAGGTTTTTGTTAGACTGGTCAGCTTATTTTCTGTTAGGTATGGGAAAGGTCGGTAAAATTTAACTTTGGGGCCATAATTGTATATCTTAAAAAGTTATTTCCGAAACTTACTTTTCGCGTTTCGGTGCTAACTCTTCTCGAACAAATTTCCGCACACTCCTTCGGAAGATGTCATGTTCTTCGTTGAAGATAGACCTGGTCCCAATATCGAGCATAGACTCTGATTGACAGGATTCCGGTCTGTTTATAATAACAAAGGCATTGTAGGAGAAGCTAGTGTTCAACTAGGAATCAACAGAATATAGACTTAATGATCAATACAAAAACACTACGAGAAAAATCCATTGCGGCAAACTTCAATTAATACCTATAATTAATCAATCAGTAAATAATGAAAACGAGATAGCAAATAACGAAACAAAAAACTTACCTATTTGTAGTTTTGGCATTTATTGCTGATAAAATGCTGAAAAAATACAACAGGAAATTTCGATTGTGAATAGTTAAGTTATCGCAAAAATACATGTTTTTACCATTAATTGACCTTTGATGACCTCTGATCCCATGACCGTTAAGTTACAAATTTAACGGTCAAGCTGGTCGCACCCTTGTTAGG
>JAODFY010074234.1:0-12036 GCA_027580055.1 Paracaudina chilensis | reverse complement strand
AACAGGATTATTCTGGTTTATAGCCTTTATCTGTTTTGAATTTGTCACATTAAGTAGTTTATGTAGTATAGCCTTGAGCAAAAATGATTTCAAGTGAAATAGGCCCAGGTGAACCTACCTATAAAAAAGAGGATCACTAAATGCTCTAGTTTCATGATTTATAAGTATGATTAAAGATGTCTTGACATGGCACAAAAAATATATGTCACAGAGGGAAAAAAAAAAAAATACACCTGTTAGTCCAACTCTTCATATCTTCATCAATTGCTGAGATGGGTGAAGCGGGTGTTGGTTCATCAGGCTATGAGAGGTGAATGTTGGATGCTGATATACAATCTTTAACGTTAAAACTTTTCCACTCCCAGCCTTATCCCAGTCTCACCCATCTCAGTTTCACCCATCCCAGTTTCACCCATCTCAGTGTTAAAGTTTCATCAATTGCAGCCTTATCTACCCCAGCTACACATATCCTTGCTTCACCATTCCCAGTTTTACCAATTTCACCCATCTCACACAGTTTTACCAATTTGCACAGTTTTATCAATTTTCCCAGCCTCGCCCACCCCAGCTTCACCCATCCCTAACCATACCACTTTCATCCATCCCTCAATTATACCACTATCACCCATTCCTCAATTGTACCACTTTCATCCATACCAAATATACCTGTCCTCACCCATCCCAACCCCGCCCATCCCAAATTCACCCATCCCAGCTTCATCCATCCTAGCTACACACATCCTAGATTCACCTTTATTAAGCTCATCCATGCCCTCTTAGCCCCTCCCATCCTCACCATGCCCTCATAGCCCCTCCCAACCTCACCATGCTCTTCCCAGCCCCTCCCAACCATAACCATCTCAAAACCCTCCCAAACTCACAGATTCCTCACCCATAACAGCCTCTCTCCTTCCAGGCTCACCCATCCCTTCACAGCCTCACCAATTCACTCATCTCAAATTCACCCATCCTAAACTCACCCTTCCCAGTCTCACCAATCTCAGCCTCAACCATAAACTGGAAATTCAGGAAAATTTCTGAAAATTTGACATTGCACAAGGTATTAAAGACTTTGTACTAATATTCATGTCTTCATGTTTATCACCCATTTCCATTCATTCTATTTGGCTTCAATAAGGGCAGCTAGCTTTCGGCAGATTTTTTCCATAAAATATCCGCAAATCTGATCCGTAGTGTAACCCCTTGTTGAATAATTCCCATCCCATCCATAGCCTCTGTTGTCGTGTGTCGCCTGTCATCACATTCATGCTTTATTGAGAAGTGGTGAAGGGTGCTGTTATGGCCACCGTCGTTGTGTGCCTGGTTAATTTTATCTTCTGTTTAATACTCAATTGGCAATCTGTATTGCCAATAGCTCGGAGAAGTTATATTTCGCACCATTGCTTCCAAATTGAAATAGACAATGAATTCTTCTAACATGATAGATATATCATGATATAACATATTCCTGATAATTTTGGGTACAAATAATGGTTGTGTATTAATTGTAAAAGTTGTGATTAATTGTGGAATATACTTCTAAATGTATGCTCACTAGAACTAGAAATACTTTGTCCAACAATGTGGAAGTGGCACCGAAAAAGATAATTGATCAGATTCTCTGAATATCCGGATGGATTGCAGCGCCTCAAATCCATCACCTCACATCGCCTCAATCTGTCACCTCGCAAGTTGTCCAAGGACACAACTGCAATGACTATAATAGCCAAAGTTTGAACCTGAGATCCTTGAATCATGAGTTCACTGCATCAGCCACTCAGCCACCACACTAATGAAGTGTATGTAAAACTCACGGATAACAAATAAGCTAGGCTGACAAAAAAAAGGGGGAGGAAAACTACACTCAATGGTAAAAGTCTCATTACAATGGAATGTCTGGTTTTTGGGATATCATTTTGCGAATTAATCACTTTAAATTTAAATGTTAGTTATAAAGCATCTGGCAACATGCGCAATATGTCATCATGTCACTTTGGCTGAAAAACTCGTTGTTGTGAATGGTTTGGTTTTCCGTTTGTAGCATGTAAGCAACGTGAAATAACTCTGAATCATTATATTTTTTTATACTGAACATGACGTATCCTACCATATATGGCCCTTTTTTAGTGTGTAATTAATCTGTGTAGGCTTCATTTGTACTCTTCCTGATTTAATAATCTGATAATTGAAACAATCTGTTGAACTCCACAACTGTGAACTGGCTGATTGAAATGATGCAGTTGATGGGATTCGAGCCTACAGCCTTGCATGTTAGATTGGGAGCTCAGTGACACTGTGTTTACCCATTTCTTTGGTAATCGTTTCTAGGTATGTGCATCATTGCAAAGATATGCATTGCATCATTTGCATGTGTATATATGGTATAGTAGCTGGTTCAAAAGTATGGACAAGAGGTTACAGAAGCATATGTATCGAAAAAGCATGTATGAAATGTATGAATAGAATAAGTAGTAAAATAAAAAAGTACTTACAGAAGAGTATACACACATTATCAGCCAGATTAAGTTTTGTGTTTTGGTAGTTTGTAACATTGTTTTCTACATGTACCATAGAGTCGACGGAGAAGTACTTACCAAAAGTACTTACCGAAAAGTATTTATAGAAAAGTACTTACAGAAAAGTACTTACAGGAATTACTTTAGAAATGTTCTTTATATTCGGTTCTTCAGGGTATAGCAGCAGCTGTTAATTCTGCTACAGGATTTTGGCAAATCAAGATCAGTGTTAATGCTTTATGGGGATATATTATATAACACCTCAATTCTATTTTGTATTAAATGGACAGGGCTTTCGCATCGATCTTTAAATGTATGAGATTGTATCTGGAGTGGCTTCATTCATCCCTCTAATCACATCGGGTACCCTGGATCTGGTTTTCCCCTACGGTCTACTCAGAACTTGACAGCTACATAAGCTTGAATAACTGCTAAATGTAATAACGCCCAGCCAAAGAAGGATAAGTAACTCTTGAGTGTCATGTAGTATAAAGCTGTGTGCTGACGTAGTACTTATATAGTGGCAGACATTTCTTCTTCTTCTCGCAGGTGAGGTTGCCACGGGTGATCACACATCTATGTCAATGGAATTCAATGGGGGATTAATTGGACACTTGCTATGTACATTTTCTTTATTGTGTAGAATATTCCCATAAACCTTACCCGTTCACTGCTGAAAAAATCTTATAAACCGATTAAACTTAAATAGAGGAAGCATGCATCCACCTCATTTTGGTATTCACGGTTCTCATACTGCACCGTTGAATCCTATGAATTTTGTGAGAGGTCATTTGAGGTCAACAAAGGTCAAATATGGTAACCAAAATATCAGTGGTGAAATCATTGGTTTAATACATAGTGCGCAGATAAAAGCTGCTAATTTAACAACAGGTCAAAGGTAATTCGAGGTCAGCAGATTTAACATGGCTTAATCATGGATGAGTCTCATAGTTTGCCCATAGTAGACCAGTGAACCCTCTTAATTGTTTAAGAGGTCAAAGGTCACTTCATGTCCAGAAAGAACATAGTAGAAAAATGCAATTAAAAAAAAAAAGCCAGGGATCACAAAACACTTGTTTTCCTGTTTTTTTTTTAGTTGTTTACAGATTTGAAACAAAAGTTTTGGATTAGACTGTAAATTAAATTTGCTCATAAATACATAATTATATTTTGAAATCAACTTACACACGGAGCAGCATAATCGGTGTTCGTTACCTGACATCTCTTTGTATTAGCAACTCTGGTAAGTTTCTCAGTAATTATGAAATGAAAAACAGCAAAAACAAGTCTTAAAGGGGACATAGCTTTAAGGGGCTATCACACAGGAAATTCCTTTCGGTTTTGCCGGTCTGACAAAACTCACAGATCCTGTAGTTCACTTACTATTAAAGTTCCAAAGCTCTTAATTTTATTGAATTTTATCTTGGCTGGGGAACAGACATATAAGTTAAAAAAAAATTATATATGTTAATATTTTCATATCAGATGCGTCAGGCAAAACTCACAGAATATTCAGTTGCATGATTTTAAAGCCCCTAAAATTCTGAATTATAAAGATAACCCTTCCCTGGGGATAACCCTTCCCTGGGGAGCAAAAGTAACTAGGACACCCTAGGGTGGGATTCCTGAATGGTTGGAGACTTGAAGCCAAGTGAAAAAAAAATTGGTTTCTTGGAATTCTAATTAGTAATGCAATAGATTATCTATACAAATCCGCTGGGAACTTTAAAGAATTTAGGAAATACACGCAGTGCTGTAGAGTAAATGTTTTGTCTGATGGTAAGTGGCGGTTTACCCACAGGTGATAAAGAATAAAAAAAAAAATTTTGGCTAATTGCCTTGAGAGTACTGGAGAGTTTAATAATAAAAGCGGCTGTAATTGGAGTCTACAAATGACAACAATCAGCTCGCGTTTCTTTAATTAAGTGTATATAAACCGGAAATTTGGTGCTTTACTTGAAACACAATTCTGTCCAAATGGAAACGTGTAATAATAATAAAAATGACTGGAACTACAAGTCTAAGAAAACTGTTTACATTGCACTCTGCTTTAACAAGGTTTATTCGAGTATGTGCGTAAAGGGTATAAATGATAAAAATGACAGCCAATGCATTTCATTTTGTTATGTTGATCGTATTATACTTTGGCCGCTCACATGTGGCTAGTCTTAGAGCAGTTGGCATGTAAAGGTCACAACGTTAGCAACTTTAATAGTCAACTCAGTCCACTCAGTCCCCCCTATTTCCCCCTTTGAGTGCACAAGGGAGGGGGGTCAGGCCAGGTAAAAGGTCAATCAACTTCTTAGAGGAATTCTTTCATATACTCATGCAGAATCCTAATCCTCCCATTGAGAATGATGTTGACCTTGCAAGAGTCGTCAAGATTCTAATGTCAATTTTTCAGGATTATGGGACTTTGAGGATTATGTAGGACACAAATTTGAAAAAAGTCAACGGAGAGCATTTTCATCAAGTGATCAGGATTGGTCCATACTGTATATATTTCATGTGTGTGTACGTTAAGGGGAAAAAGATGTTTCCCATTTCTAAACATAATTTTATCGTCGCAAATAGTCTTATCTTTTTCTCCACTGTCTAAAACTAGGGTATGGTTATGTTTAGGGTCGGAGGTTAGGGAGTATATGAGGAATTAATGTTTTAATTTGGTGTGCAAGTCAATTGGTTTTTCCCCATTAACAATCCATCCAGGGGTATAAATATATTGTATGTTTCGTGGCAAATAGGGGGCAAGTTATAAAATACATTTATACAAATCTCTATTACAGAGCTTATGCAAATATTTCCGTTTAGAAATATATTTTCTAAATTTATTTATAGTTTGTGGGTATTAAATTTCAGAGCATTTGTGTAATTATATCCTTCCTTTTATTAGCGATACTGGGTGAATGTCTCAATGGTTCTTCAGACTGTGAAGCAATTATTAAATAACAGCTCAATAACAGAGTTTTCTTGAATTTGTTTTTATTCAAAAAGATCTTAGAATCCTCGCTGTAACAAAGAGATGAATATAACTACGTATTCCGTAGGGGCTTTATTTCTTAAGTGTTTTTCGTGATTTGATACTATTTAAACAATGCCTGAAAAGAAAGTTGTCGTCATCTCCAATGCTGTTGCTGCCCTCGCTCTCATCACCGACAAGGCCGCTCTAGCTGCCAAACGGAACAAACTTTATTTGTTCATTTCCCACAATATAGCTCCCTGGAACTACTACTTTTGGAGTACACGTAGGAAATAAATGCTTACACACGACACAAAATAATTAAAAAAGAGCCTGGGCACTTGAATGAATGGGGTATGCTTCATTAGGGAGCTTGCCCATGTCTCCCCGCCATATTCCGCAGTGTCTTTTCGTACAGGCCTGTGTACAGAGGCTGTGAAATGAGCTCTCCTGGAAACTCTGCACCCAGACAGATCTATATGCAAATAGCTAGGAGGTGTCTGAGTGGTTAACAAAAGAAGGATTAACTCCTTGGCAGGGAGCGGTTGCTGATGATTTATTCTGGCCAGTTCCTATTCACTATGATTCACCATGATTCACCACCACTCTCGATGGCCTATAATGTGGTAATATGTCAATCAACGTTGGTTGCTAGGGAGCCCATTGTGTATTCTGTGATGTCACAGCCCCATGGTTGCTCATTATAAAGCTCAGTAGAATTATGTTTTACACAAACACTCCCAAAGCTACGTATTAATGTTATGCAGTGGTGCACTTCCGTTTTGAAATGTGTGGGGGGAATGCTTTTGCTCGGAAGACTATATAAGTGGACCGCCACCATCGCATTGGAGCGTAACGAACCAAAAAAATTTGGGAAATAAATCTCTCAGATAGCCGGAAACAGGACTTTCAGGGCTTGAAAGTTGAATCTGAACAGTAGCTATTTTGCCATCCTATGTTCCAGAAAACTTACAACTTGCACAAAAAGTGAGCATACTGGTGTTATAATTCTCTGCGAAAATGCACTGAAATTTCGCCCGCGTCATCCTTAGGCAGAGGTATATATCCCCCTATCACCTCCCGGGATGTGCGCCCATGGTATTCAGTGTATGCATACGAACAACATTTTTGTAATATCATCATCACCATTACCACCACAACCATCATTAACATCAACATCATCACCATACACAATCACCACAGCCAATACCACCATCACCATCATTATCACCACCAACATCATCATTATCACCACCATCACCACCAAAATCAGAACCTCCACCAGCATCACCAACATCGTCATCAGCAGCAGCACTATCATCATGGTCACCATCCCCAACACAATCACCACCACCAACACCATCATCACCATCATCATCAACACCATCAATATCACCACCATCATCACCACAATCAGCACCTGCACCAGCATCACCAACATCATCAGCAGCAGCACTATCGTCATAACCACCATCCCCACCATCCCCACGCACCACAATCACCATCATCGCCGCCAACACCACCATCGCCACCATCATCACCACCATCATCATTATCACCACCACAATCAACACTTCCATCATCATCATCATAAACACCATCCACACTACCATTATAACCACCATCCTCATCACCACCACCAGCAACCACCAACTGAAATTTTTGCAAATTTTGTAATATTTTATATTATATATTTATATTTAATATTTTTAATATTTTTGAGTATTACACATCAGTTTCTACTATAGGATTCTATTTCGATAGATACCGGTAATATATTTCAAGAAAGGTCACTAATCAAATTATAAAGAAACACAAAGCTCCCGGATGCAATGTGCATGTCACAAATGTTGCCAGATGCTTAATTGAAGTGAGTTTTTCAACTGCCAGAAACTTTATTTGTACTCTTCTATTCTATTAATTCATTCGCAGCACTAACATCCACGGGCGTAACCGAAGGGGCGGGGCAGGGGCGGTCTCCCCCACTTTTTGTTCGTTTTAAAGATTTTGTCGGTACATTCATTGTCTTGTTGCTACATTATCTACACTGTCGGTACATTTGTGTCGCCACCCCCACCCCCTCCCCACACACACACACACTTTCGACACCTCAGTGAATTCATTTAAAAAAAAAAAAATTTAAAACATCGTATGTAAAAATTGATTTTACAACCTACCTATGTCCTATATATACCTGAGATCGGTCAAAGCTCTCTATACATAACTTAAAGGAGGTATGTCGTCTCGACGTCTGAAGCAAAATACAGCCACTTTACAAACGCATTGTCCACGCGAACAAACGCATCGAGAGAAGCTAGACCGTGATACGATGCGGACAACTAGCACGCTGCTTTGGTCTAACGCGCGCGACAGAGGTCACTGTGAGCAAGTCTTTGTTTGGTTTGATTATCCGTACGCCTTCGAATCAAATTGTGAAGCGACATATAACATTTAACAGAATGCGCTCGCTGACCGGTCTAAAAGTTTTATAACATATAACATTTAACAGAATGCGCTCGCTGACCGGTCTAATAGTTTTGTAACAAATTCTGGGTGAGAATTGTATTGATTTTCCTTTTTTTTTTAAACTGAATTAGATATTTCAAAATATCCAAAGTATTCGCCCTCTCCAATCCCGCTGCACTCGATATTAGTTGTATCTAATAATATAACGACCTCATAACACACATTTTGAATAATCAATAGAAGAAAATAAATATGTGCCCCCTGTACAATAACATTTGATTTATATTTCGCAATAACGTTTAAGACGTTATTGGAACCGAAGTTGTTGTTATTAATAAACTGTCATTTGGTGTCCTTCCGCCAAGAAACAAAATAACCTTTCCTTTGGCCTTTAACGAATGAAGAGTGTTTTTTTTTCTTTTTTTAGTAAACTCGGTCTTACCGAGTAAGTTCGTTAAAATCGTGATATATAATGCTCTGACAGTTTTACATTTAACGATCGATTTGAGAGTTTATTTGTGAAGGATATAATTTTAAAGGTAGGACACAACCACCTCTCCGTCTCAGGGCTCTCTCGCGTTTGTTTAATGTGAACAAACAGGCCGGGGGTGAGTATATCATCCCCCCTGACAACTCTACCTGTAGGGCGAGACTGCGAGATTAATGGGGTTTGTCACCGGAACTTAAAGGTACAGTTGTCTATTTTAGTGGTTAGAGCTTAAATTCGTATATATGGATAGTCGGCATTTCCATACTTGGAACATACATAGGAACTGTGGATTCGAATCCTGGCTGAGTTATTCCAAGGTATTAAACATTCTAAACTGACGTCACAGTATTGCACTCAATGATGTGGAAAGCAGACTAAGTGACTGCGTGACTTCTCCAAAGCATGACGTCACCACAACATATCTCAGCAACGTCGGGACAGCATATCTGAGTGACGTCGCCCACATTATGTCGGATTGACCTCATCGCAGCATAACCAAATGACACCATCACAACATATCCACTCTCTCGCCAGAACATGGCAATCTAACTTACAAAGTGAACAATGAATATGTATGAGGACCATGGTTGAGTACGTGGTATAAGTCAGCCTAGAATATGCATCATCTAATTACTATGAAATGTGATAGACGTCATCGTATCTGTATGACGTCGCGACACAATATCTGACTGACTTGGCCACATTTCACTTGAGTGACGCAATCACAACATACACAAAAGATCTGATCGACGTCGGATTGACATCTACAAAGCATGCATAAGTGATGTCTCTTTATAAACATAGGAGTGACGTTGTCACGGTATATTAGAATGATGTCATCACAGCATATCTAATTCATGTACACATGGCAGACACGGGTTGCCTCCACGACCGAGCAACTGCAAGACCATGCTATAGTTCCACAATGTTAAACTATGTATTAGGTGCGGCAAATAATTATATGCTCACGGTATCACCTTCGTCTAGGTTATCGTAACCCGGGGCAACGAGAGGCTCACATAGGAAATTAAATTTGGAATTATTACAAAGCACTATAGCAATTAATTTGAATAACATTGATATGTATTTTTTTTCGTATCTCCCGCCAAGACACAAGTCCCCGGCGCCTGTTATATGTTGTGCCATTATGTATAGGTTTCATTATTTTAAGTGCGCATGCTCAGAATAAAATCTGCCGATTGCAAAGGGACAATCGCCCATACCTTTATCGTCACATATTTAACAAAAAAACTGTTGCATATCGTAAAATATCGTAAAATAAAAATTTACACTTTTTTACTTTTATAATATCGGGGAATAATTCTTCTAAAAATTAATATTATCTAAATTCATCAATATAACTTGTATAATCTACATTTATTGTTTGTGATCTTTCACCAAAATCGTGCTACGAACATGATAAGTGTATCGATTGGATGGCGATCAGTTAGCTGACAGGATCGAACTATCGAGCTAGCCTCGGAATGCTCTGACGCCATACACGTCGGCGGCCTTTTAAAGTTTATATTCGTGGTAAGCTAGATTCAGGAGTTCTACATTCTACGAGAATTTCAAAGAAGGGGGGAGGGCAAGTGGGAATAACGATGGGGGAAATCAACAAATGTCATTGTTTGGTACTCGGCGGCACAAAAATTCGTGGGAGCACGCCCCACCCCTCCCGCACCCCGGTGACGCCACTGAATATCGTAGGTTTGATCATCTTCAGACCAAGAGAGGCAGGAGTCCGTGCGGTGGGATGGGACTCTGCCCACCCCACCCGTGACCCCAATAAGATTTTTGATGTTCATAATAATAATAAAAATAATAATTTCCTCTGAAATGCTGTGCCCCTCCCCCTCCCACCATGTACCCCCTAATTAAAAAAAATGGTGACGCCACTTGTGATGCCTAGTGACGCTGTGTCCTTATCCATGATTATAGATGACGTTCCCCTTCCATCTTCCATGGAAAACGATTAGCTGATTACATTAACCCATAGCGTTCCTTTAAGTACCCTGGTTGTGTTTATTGGGGTCTATAACTCAGCGGCGAGGAAGTAAGTTGATGCGAGCGTCTATATTTAATTCACCTGTAACGTTGAGTTATGATATTGATTCTTCTGGGGTCTCCGAAAAATTTCACAAAGTGTACGGTGATTGGCACTCAAGTCGTAAAAGTCTGCGTTTCGGTAGTGGGGTATTTGTCACGTAAAAAACGGGCCAGTTTTTTTTTTTTTTCCCGCCAGAGGCCAGCGGCGATGTCTCTTGTCGTCTGCCAGTCCATGCAGGTGAAACAGTGGCCCCTTAATTAAAGTTCGGCGGGGGAAAAAACGACCGAAATGTGTCCAAAAATGTTAAAACCGTAAAGTCAGGTTTCACAATTTCCCGCTGATGAAGAAGAATCATGGTCGTCTGATAATTTATATGAGAAATCCTCCAGCGGCGCGCTTTTTGCACACGTCGATTGTCGGTGGTATTGGTTTGAGCTTAAAGGGGCAGAGTCGTCTTAACATAATTAGTAAAATACTGTAACCCAATAAACGCAATTCTACTGCGTTAATATCACATTACTGTATCTTATAACGTCACGGTGGCACGTAGTCTTTAAGGGAGTACACAGTCTGATATGCGACGTACCGATCATATCAGCCAATGTCACAAGACGTACGGTACACTTATTGAAATAATTGTACGCCTCCCGTTAAAATTAAGATATCACCAAAATATCACCATATCAAAGTGTTCGTTTAGAAGGCCAAAACGGCGAAGAAAAACACAAAAAAAAACGAAGATGGAATCCACGACATAATAAGGTCCCAGGCATAATAAGGTAGGCAGGTCCAGGAACACCAACGCAATTTTTTAAACCGTTTTCAGGACAAACATAGATCCTGCTGGGTATATGTGTCCTTGTGTAAGCTTTTTGTGGAGTAACTCGCAGCTGTTCCCCCATAAAAAAAATCAGGGGGTTCAGCCCTCTTGCCCACAGAAACATTGCAATTTTTTTTAAGCATGTAGTACATAACTATACACATGTACTACCTAAGCAGTTGAAAATTCTTCAACATTAATTGACTTGCAAGAGGTAGCACCATTGCTCAAAAGGGGAGTAGACTTCTCCAGGGGCGGATGCAGAGGGGGGGGGGGGGGTTGAAGACGTTGAAGATTTAGCACATGTATGCGCCACGATGGGGGTGACACAGAAGGTTAGGTACACTAAGGTATGGTTAGGGCTACTCCTTTCTGTTTTTTTATATATATAGATTATTAATTGAAATGAAATTCTGAGCTGAGATTCAAATGTCAATATCTCATCAACAACCATAAATGCTATTGTGATGGAACTTTCACCATCGAGTGGGGTTTTCCCACTCTTAATTATCAGAAACTTTGGAAAAGTCTGGATTTTAACTGGCATGTTTAGCTGTCAAATTTTGATTCAGTGTTGCCCGTCCTTGGGATGCATTAGGGTTTGGAGTTTCAGTAATGGAGGTGAAGGAGGGGTGTTGTTGTTATACCTCACATGTTTTACCCGAGTTAGTGGGTAAAGTCAGTCATCGATTGCACAGGTTCGGTGATTCATAAAAGTGTTGCCTACCTATACTA
>JAODFY010074233.1:0-18746 GCA_027580055.1 Paracaudina chilensis | reverse complement strand
CCGAGGACCTTTTGTTCCTATTGAATTCTTCTTCCGAGGACCTGAAATTCCTTTGTTCAAGTCCTCGGACCTGCTGCCAAACACGTCCACACACAAATGCCGAATTGACTGTGTAAGTTCCCATGATCACCTGCGCCATCGGAAGGAACAAAGTTTTGCTTTGCTTACCTATAACTGATTCCACCGTGTCACTTGGTGGGTAGAAAGGCATAGCAGTGGCAGACATCCCACTGTTGGTACCATATGTCTGTCCTACCTGAGAATGACTAAGGTTGGTCGGTAATACAATGTGACCTAACGCTGTTCCTCCATGTGAAAATACTGAATTCTGGGAACGAAAAAAAAAGTGGGTTGTTGACATTAGTAGCGACGACCCATACGCAATCACAAAGATATAAACACATTTGTGATTCTTTGGCTTAGCGTGAATTCAAGTCAATCAAAATGGTCCAGTTCATGCTTCCAATTAAGCATGCACAAATATGCTGTATTGTTGATGTGATTGAGTTTAACCAACAGAGAACATTCGTACCTATGGCACGTAGCTTAAGATCGGGTGACTATAATCAGTGGCGCTTTAAGAAGTCTTTCCCTGGTCAATGGTGACTTGTTGGACCGTGACTGCACACAGATGTGTGCCCCGCTCCTAAACACCCCGTGGCTGCCAGCCTTGGCGCCTCAATCCTTCACCTCACAGGTCCCCATTAACCCCATTTATACACCTAGGTGGAGAGAGGCAATTGGGGTAAAGAGCCTTGCCCAAGGACACAAACGCGATGACCTAGCCAGGACTTGAACCTGTGATCCTTGAATCATGAGCTCACTGCCTTAGCCACTCGACCACCACGCTCCCCGGGTACCCTTCTTGATTACCCACAGTCAGTTGCACTTCACACACATGAACTGGATTATACCACTGCTGTCACCGTCTATGTGTAGTGCTTGCATCAGGTAGAAAAATCTGGCCCGGGTACCCCAGGGCCATATACCAACCAGGTTTATAACCCATAGGGCTAATCTAGATAAATTTGGACAATTTAAGCCCCGGTGTAGATTATGCGCTAGCAGATATTGATATCACAAAATTAAATGGTCATTTCATATGCTAAGTAGGTCTATACATAACTAAGGGTTCCTGAGGCACTATAGGCATGCATATGATTTCTATGATGAATTAGCCCAATGTGAATAACATGATCAGTTTAAATAACACGTAATAATTTTGTAAGTAGTAATTTTTAAGACAAGCTCAAGATGTTCTTGCAAATTGTCATATTGAGTGATTTAGTTAAGCTTAATAATGCTGATTCTGATTCGAATATTAAAATCTAAGGATATTTTTTGAGTAAGTGTAAGGTTAGGCTAGCCACCTGTTTTAGCAAACTACCCCTGACATTTGGTGTAAAATGCAAGACAATGTTTTTCACAGTTGGTTCATATTATTTCTTAGGCCTAACATTGGGGGCCTAGGCAACATGAGATTTTGATCTGGGTGGTAGCAAATGTGGAACCGGGTAGTAACATCATTACCCGATGCAAACACTCTATGATGTAAAACTGCATCAGTCTCCATTACTGACTTGCTTGCAAAAACCAAAGCTAAACATGTGCTAATAAATTATATTAATTAGTATTTTGAGATGCACTAAGGAAAAATTACAAAATTACTTTGCTATTAAATACTGTTTTTTTTAAAATACTGCTATTTATATAAGTTTGATAGTCCAAGTGCTTTACTTAAAGGTGGGGTTGCAAGTAGCAAAACCTACCAAAAAGATTTTCAATTGGCTCAGTTGAATACTTTGGAAACTATGAATGAGCACATCCCTGTTGTAGTAACTTCAAATGCAACTATAAACACCTCAGTGAGGACGTCCACTAACATGTTCATTAAATTAGGAATCTGTGAGTTTTCGGTGTCACCGGAAACACATGTAAATTTGCTACAGATTTATAACATTACGTTGCTAATCCAATAATTTTCTTACGGTTTACTTACTGACATATCATCTTTGTGATCCAATATGCTAACTTGGGCTATAGTTTTCTGGTAAGTTGTGCTAAGATGGGAACTTTCTGAGGAGTAACTGCTTGAAGCACTATTAGAACGAGGCTTAGCTATCACCCCTGGATTGTACCCAGTAGTTGGTGTAAAATTCTGACCGTCGCTACTTGCTAACAGCCCTATCTGTAAACACGAAGGGGAGAAAATTATAACAAAATTATAGTTAAGTCACATCAAGGGTCTAGTCTGAATTTTTCCACACAGAAACTGCAGAAACAATTTTAAAATGGGGTTTCTGGAGAAGCTGCTGGTATTGACGTTATGTGTCATAACAATTCTTATTTCATATGATCACTAACACTACAGCTAGGGTGTGACCAACATTGTACACACACTCACACACAGGTATATTTACATTCACACACACAGTAAACATACACCTTATATTTAAACCAAGGCTTTTAAAAGGTACTATTAGTTTGAACTAATATCAATCGCCAGAAAACCAGTCCGAATTCTAGCTAAAATGGGTTATTTCGAATTACGTAAACACTCATATCATATCATTAAAATCACTCATATTTTAAAATACTCATGTATTATCAAGTAGCAATAACCGTTTAATGCATAAAATTTATTGCCAAACTAAACCTTCAGAAATGCTGAAGGGTGGTGTTGCAATTGACACAAAGATTAGATTATAATTGTTTTACGTGACAAATGTACTGAATGATTAAAACATCACACTGAAAAAACATATTCTGTGACTCAAACGTCTAACAGCGCCTTTATCATTCTTCCTATATTGCACATATTTATCAACTATGAATTTACTACTTATCCAAAAGAATTATCAGTCATCCCACATTCCCCCCCCCCACCTCCCTCAGTGGTGGGCAAATTCAAACAAATCAGTTTATACAAGAGAATCTGTACAAACATCCTTGTGTATAGTCCCATGCATGTATGCCATACATGTCCTAAGAGTTATTTTTGTGTACAGTTTTGTGTTGGTGCTCAGTTATTGGGTGGAGTCTTCAAGTGGTTATATTTGGAGGGGTCGGGAGGGGGGGGTTGGGTAAAAGGTGTGAAAATACTTTTTGATATATTGTAAAACATAACATGAACCTTTTTGGCATGTTAGCAAACAAGGACTCTGCTCCAAATTATGATTTTGTACAAAAAAAAACAAAAAAACTGGAAAAAGTCATTTGTTAATACATAAGACATGTTGATTGTTGAAACAAGTTTGAAACCACTAGAAACCACTAGTGATATTCTCATAAAAATCTTTGTGATATTGTAAACCATAACATGAACCTATTAATTTGGCATGATAGCAAACAAGGACTTCTCCAAATGATGGGAGCACACTATTTTAGAGGCACTTGTCAGAGCTTATTCTGGAATAAAATTCGGTAGAATTAAACTGGTTAGATTATTCTAGCTTAAATGCTATTCTGGAATTACGTTTTAAGGTTTGTTTACCTCGTGGGCCGTTTCTCCAACATGCTTCATATTTTTTAATGAAATATACCAGTTTATGGCATATATTATTTGTTGCAGAAGGAAGCCCATATAATGTGTGCTCCTTAGCATGCTAATGAATATGATGATTGGCATTAGAGTCAAGCTGCTTCATGTGACAAACTATAGACTGAATGATTAGAATATCATCACACTTAGAGGAAAGGGTCATATGTTGAGGGTTCAAAGTCTGACAGTACCTTTTATATAACCCATAACATTGCAATAGAAATCTTTCTGAGGACCTGCTTTTAAAGTTCCTACAAATGATTTTGGTCATCAGATGGGCAGTTTGTCATAACACAGTCCTCACAAGTATAGCTCTGCAAACACTTAGACACACAAATGGTTTTGCAATAACATTGCAATAGAAATCTATCTGAGGACCTGCTATAAAGTTTCTACAAATGGTTTTGGTCATCAGATGGGCAGTTTGTCATAACACAGTCCTCACAAGTATAGCTCTGCAAACACTTAGACACACTTACACACATGAGGAACCAATGACATAACCTGCCCTCGTCAGAGGAGAAAGTATATCACCATTTTCCCAGCCAGGGAGTAGTGAGGTGCTTGAACAATGAAGAGGGTGTATGCATATAATTAATGTTGCTGTACTTACATGTTGTCCTAACGTTGTAACATTACTATTCCCAGGCATGGCGACAGACCTAGTAGATGCAGCAATTGCTAGATTTCCTAATTCTTGTGTAAAATCTCTTTGTGAGCTCATCTCCTCTGCAAGATAAAAAACAGAATCAAAGAACATTATTGTTGTTATTATTGTATTGCCTTGTTGGGTACTCTACTCTCCAATTGTTGTATCAGGAACTTTTAACAGCATTAAAATTTTGTAGCATAACCATTCAGGTAAACTTTGGAAAATACAATTATGCCCAGGAGCATTTTTTTTTCATCACCCAACTCCTCCCTCCCCCCACCCAATATTTTTGCCAAAACTCATTACAGTGTAAAAATACCTTCCATACCTTATAAAATATCGCGAGTCAAATTTGTTGGGTTCTGTATATAAATGGCACCAACATAGACACAAATTAGAATCTGTATTTACTGAATGACCTTCATGGGTGAGAAGTGCATTCATATTCTATTGTAACGATCGATAAACATTTTGTCAATCTTTGTCGGTAGCCTCTGTATTTCCAAACAACAGTTACCTAGCAGACTGTCCAACTCTGGAAAGATCATTGCCTAGCAACCACAACAATTTTATATAATTTAGAAAATTACACAATCTTCACAATGAAAAACAAAATTGCAATTTAAGAAAAATTTTAGAAGAAACCGTTAAACATGGATAAACATGCCAATTGCAAAATTAATTTGTTTCTAGGGATTTATTCCAACTTGGCAATATGCCAACCATAACAATAACAGCTATTGTGTCCAAGGAATGCTTATCTGAGTGAGTTCACATTAGGCTTTGGTGCCTACATCAATAGGGTTCATCTACAGTATAAACGGAATTAACCTAAACTAATATACAAATAAGGCTGTGTTTTGCCCTCTAAAATCTGTGTACCATGCAATCGGTACAATTTTGCATGATTTACGGCAAATTCTCTCACTATTAAATACGAATATCAACCTCAGTTTTGGGTGATATAAAGTCGGGGAAATGACTGGGTGCCATGTATGAAAATTAGGTGTCAACTGGTGATATATTTTTTATGAAAAGCAGGTGCTAAATCAAAAAGACTGTGGGGTAAAAATCGCTTGGCGCCCGTATAATGTAAGGCTTGTCACTCACTTATTATAAGAGACCTATATACCAAACAAACAGGTTTTCCTATTAGGTTAAACTGATAACCAGGTTTTCATGTAAACCACAAATTAGTTTTGAGCTCTTAAAATCAAGAAGGTTAATCTACTCAGTACTAACAACTTAAAGGAATTGTCCGGTGACGATTGAAGTTGGCATGATTTAGTGGATTAATTTTTCGACTTTTTAACGCTATGCACCATATCCGTACTAGACCCTTCCTTAATGCTGAAAATAAGCTTTGAAAATGGTCATCTTGTATGAATTTGTATGAATGTATGTGATTTATCTGGGAGATCTGTGACATTATATAGGCACATTGTTTTTTGCATTCGGCGTTCAAATATGAACAGTCTATTTGTTCGGATGAGACCAAATATAGCAAGCGTATGTATCGACGGCCATACGCACATACGTTAGGTACTACAGGCGGCCTATATTTGTATGCACACAGTATTTAGAGAGCACTAATTAATGCAAGTAAGGCCTAGGCCTATACCTCCACAAAACGTAACAACAAGGTATTTAAATATTCTTTTCTTTATTATAAAGTACTCACGGATCGGATCCGGACAATTCCTTTAAATAACAAGTTTTCCCTGTTCCATTAGCCTGATTTCAATATTTGACACATGACTGTTTCCCAGGCTACTGAGACCCCATGGGTTCATCTACTCAATGTGGCTGACCCAAATACCAACTATGACCTTTCCCCTATTATGTTAGTCTGACTACTGTTTGACCCATGTTGACCTATAATGACCTATAATGACCTTCCAACCTCTTATAAAATAAATAGGGTTCATTAACTCAATATGGTTGACATATGTACAAACTATGAGCTTTATGCAGATTTCCTCTATTGAGTTAGCCTGCATACAATGTTTTCAATGCATTTGACATCAAATGACCTTTGCTCTCTGATAAAATCAATAGGGTTCAACTCCTCAATAGGGTTCATCTACTAGGTGTGCCTGACCTACATACAACTATGAGTTTCATCCACCTTTCTTCTATTGAGTTAGCCCATTACAAGGTTTTAAGTTTTTTACCCATGTTGACCTAAAATTAGCCTTTGACCTCTTATAAAATAAATAGGGTTCATCTACTCAATATGGCTGACCTATGTACCGTATGAATTTCATCCACCTTTACCCTATTGAGTGTTGAGCCTGATAACAAACATGGTGTCATACACATGCCAACATGATTACATAGATCCTTTAACCTTTTGCAAGGAATAAAAAAAACGCACACATACTGGAAAGAAAATCTCAGTAAAACATGCATCACTGGAATTAACGAAACCAAACATCAATCACTGGAATTAACGAAACCAAACATCCATATGATTTTCTAAATTATGTGTTAGGCTAGGCATGATGCCTGTGAGAAATCTTCAGAGAATTTAGTAAAGTTCGCACTTACGTTCTACATGTGCAAAAGCACAAAACGGCCCCCTGGGGCAGAAGCCGGTCTGCTGCATGTCATTACACTTTGTGGATTTGTATATCTCCGGGTGAAACTGCTGCTCAGTCCTTGTGTGGCAATACTGGCACATATCTTCCTGCTCGCAGTTGGATATCTCACCCCAGTCATCGCCATGTTTGACGTTCGGGCAGGGGGTCGACCTGGGTCAAGGGAGGAAACAAGAATGGAATTGTTGTCATCAACCGCTGTGATTCTTTGTTGGGCCCATCATTTTCAGCCACATTTTTTTTAGGGCTATCATGACATGGGCCAAATATTATTGTTGCTATACTTCTCCAGTCCAATTAAATGTAGTTATTTACTAGTAAACGACATTTGCACAGACAAACTTTATGAGGCAATGGTGGTTACATATTGCTGCAGAGATATTTCATATCAACATTTCATGTTAAGACCGACAATCTCACAATCATTCAATTTTCTCCCCCAGTCATTGCTGGGATGGAGATTCAGACAACGGGTCAAAAAAAGAAAGATGCATGATTGAATTGTCATCAACTTCACTGGGTTCTTTGTGGGCCCATCCCCATTTTAGTATTTAAAGCAATAATCATAATATCATATCATGATACCATATCATGATACCATATCATGATACCATATCACAATGTCTATATAATGTGGCAATGCATGAAAGCATCACAAGTTGCAACAAAACTTTCCCAATATTCTTCACAAAGACGAATAATGTATTATAACCTTCAGTAGGTGATATCTACACCGCAGGTCTAGTTCTGCGGAAAAGTTTGGCAACAAAATGAACACCTGTACATTTACGGGCCTAATTTCTTCGCAAATAGGGCAATTTACGATGTGCAAGATCCAGAAAGTCTTTTAATAATTAACTTACACGGAAACGAATGGCAAAATCTCCTTTTGGTGAAAGAAGGGTTATTCTCAGGGGTCAAACCCTGATTATTGCTTTAATGTACCAGCTTTTTTGTGAGGCAGTGCCTCACATTTGGTTGCAGAGATCTTCAGATTATTCACTGTTTACTTTAAGCTCGAGAGGCTATTATTATGGCAATCTTTCTTTCTTATGAATGAACCAGAAATTTTGTTTTACAGGAACAGTAAGGTTTCATCCCCATTTCCATTCATCCTCCCTCTCCCTCTTCCATTCCCTCTCAAAAAATGTTCCTCTTCTTCCGAAACTCACATCACTTTTCCCAATGTAGACTCCTAAACTGACCCACCAAAAAAAACTACTTGTCCTTCTCATCCCCCACATGAAAAAAAAAAAAAAAACTTGTTGTGATCCAATTATAATTTCTTGCAAAATACATAGGGGATTAGTGCTTTCTAAACGCATTGATAACAGAAATGCACTTATGAGATCAATACACAAATTTGCAGAGAACCTGTGTAAATCCTGTTGTATCACTGCCAGGGATAAGCCATAGTGTTCTTTGTTTTTCTCACTGAATCATATCCGATGTACATGTATTTCAATTTCTTATTGTTTTTTTTTTACATTTCACTGGTACAAAATTCCAAATAAAATTAAACTTGTTGACTAATTCAGTATGAGTAATGTATGAGGTGACTAGTGTTCAAAAGATTATGCAATATCGGAAATTACCGATTACCAATTATTTTTTTCATAATCTGCCCGATTCAGATTATTTTTTAGTTTGGTTAATTAGGCCTGCATACTTACAAATGGGTTCAAAATTTTAATAAACTAGTGAATTCAAAGAATCATGTGTGGGCTGTGCTATTTTACCAAGAACTACACTGCTTCTCTACAGCATTATTTCATTTAAGTGTTTATCACAGTATAGTCTTACTGTATGTGAATATCAAATGGTAGTTGTATTGGGTATTGTGGGAAAAGTTATCTAAACTAATAATCTGTATCATAATAACTGGTATGCCCTGCTTTTCTACCAATTCCGATACCGATTATGCAATAATCTGCCCGATTCCAATACCGATAACTGTTTGAACACTAATTTATAGATTGTCACACTCTAGCAGTTTGTGAGTACTTTACTCCAAAAATTACTGTCTACAGTGGATATCTAGTACTATAAACAGTGGATATCTAGTACTATATACAGTGGATATCTAGTGCTATATACAGTGGATATCTAGTACTATATACAGTGGATATCTAGTAATATCTACAGTGGATATTTAGTAATATCTACAAGGGATATCTAGTACTATCTACAAGGAATATCTTGTACTATCTACAGTGGATATCTTGTACTATCTACAGTGGAGGTTGACTATTATCTACAGTGGATATTTGCAGTACATCTTTACTGCTATCTACTTTCCCTGCTTTTTGTTGTTTTGTGATAAACATAATTAAATTTATCTTGTTGAAGTGTAAATAACACAACATCATCAGTGCCAACACAAATACTGTAGTCCTCACTAATAAGTTAAAATCCTTGTTCATGTATAGATAAAGGTTAAAAAAGAGGTACTCAGAAATTTAATTTCGTGATCATTTCAGAGTAACAGTAGGCTGCAACCCCCACAAATGTAAATCAATGAGGCTCCAATTAAAAGATGTTGTGCTCACAACATAGCCTCCTCAGGCTGGGGGTACCATGAAGGGTTTAATACTAAAGCCTGTCAAGGTTAGCCTATTTCACAAGACTTGACAAACATTCCAATCTGACAAAAATGTGCAAAACAAATACACTCTTTTAATGTGTTACTTGCCAGTAGAAATATTCCTAGCTATTTAAGAGAGTATCAGAAACATTTGCTGAATGAGATACAGGCTTTACAACCTTGTTTCCTTGTTCTGCATGAAAAAATAACCAAACCAACATTGCATATATCCCAGAATGCTCTATGTAACGAGATATCAGAAAGAGAAATGCTTCGACAAGCGGACCACACTAGGCCACGACTATGGACTCCCACCTCAAATTCAAACATATGATGGATGTTTTGTTCACGTTTCTGGGGGATCTATTGTTATGTAATTTGTTTTCATTGTGTGATTTATTTACAAATCGTTATCATATCTGTGAGGTTTCAGTAGCTTTGTTTAAAATCCATGATTCCATCTTTAAAATGACTGCTGCCAAATTAGAAGATGATGACAAATTTTTATCAGTTGGATTGCTTTGAGAGAATAAGCAGGGGAAAATAATTGGGTGGAATGCAAAATGCACTTCATATCATAAACCTCTAACTTGGTTTAACATTGGAATATTTCTGGTTAAGAAAAAAATAAGATGTATATTAATTAAATGTTTATTTCATGACCGAACTCATTCTTGACATAAGCCTGTATGATACTGTGTGATGTGAGAATTCAGTGAGAAACAGAATTTTCAGCTTCTATTTCTGTTGAATCTTGTGGCGGTTATTTGTAGGGTTATATCTGTGTACTGTTAATTTAAATGCTGAAAGCTTTTAATTTTATAATACAAGTCGTTCACAATGAATTATATGAGAATAATATAGCACATCAAAGATGGTCAAATAGCATTCTTTTCTTCAAATGAAATACAACTTTGATACAACCTTTTATGACTACTTCATGCTTGGAAAGCCCTAGATACATACAGTGCATTGCACTTTATTATTATTATTTCACTTTATACTGTATTCCAGTTATAAATGTAAGGCTTTTCTAGTGCTTGAAATGTTCTGATATATAATATCCATAAGTTGAAGTTAAAACTTCATCAAGAGATATATAGCTCATTATTCAGCCTGGAAGGTAAGGGTAAAAGTGATCTGTGGTACTCAATATATTCTTTGTACAGAAGGCAGAATATGTAGTGTGATCTGTGGTACTCAATACATTTTCTTTGTGCAGAAGGCAGAATATGTAGTGTGATCAGTGGTACTCAATACATTCCTTGTGCAGAATTAGGCATCACTATACATTATTTTGTTTGCCTACACTTTAGGAAAATTGAAATGCCAATATCTTGTGAAATATTGATGATTGAAGTAAAAAAAAAAAATCAAATATATACTAAAGAACCTAAATGGATGTAATATTGTTGAAGCACCATCTTGGTGAGAAAATCCAAAGAAAAATGTAGAGCTCTGCAAAGTAAATTGCCTTACAAAAATGTCATGGGCCTTCACAGTTAATGCATCTAGATAG
Source organism: Paracaudina chilensis (assembly GCA_027580055.1). Classification (NCBI taxonomy): domain Eukaryota; kingdom Metazoa; phylum Echinodermata; class Holothuroidea; order Molpadida; family Caudinidae; genus Paracaudina; species Paracaudina chilensis. The sequence goes on along the minus strand of JAODFY010074233.1, from coordinate 7,850 downwards.
AGCCTAATGTTAATTTACATGTTTAGTAATTTCCAACAATCTGAACAACGGCATGCTTGTTCACAGTTGGCGGAGATTCCATTGGCTGAATGTGTCAGTCAATATCTGCAGATATCGCAGCATTTGACTGTGGGTAATGAGGTATAGATCAGTGACAGTGTGGATCGAACGACTGAAATACCAAAATAGCACAATAAAGAAGCATACAAGTTTATAAGTGACATGCATACAGTACCATGGCAGTATTTCCCCCTCCTCAAATGGAGAGCCACGGGCCCCTGGGTTGGGGGAAGGAGGGGGGCACATGTCGTGTTCCATTTTGGGATAGCTTTCATTGACTTTACACAAAACACAATTCTAGATACCATCTAGATGGGGGTCTAATGCCCAAGGGCAAAAATTTGGCCAGGCTTGCTTTCTTCTTAAGTTCATCCTATGCTGGAAGAACTTGGCAGTCATTCTGCATTTCAAGTGGAAATTGATTATTTTTGAGGGGGGGGGGGGGTAAGTTGGGAGCATGGAATGATGAGAGATCAATATCTGTTAGGTTGATCGTGTTCCTGAGTTGGAGGTTTAAGGCCACTGGATGTGTAAGGACAAATTGAAGCTGAGGGGACTACTAAGCAGGTTTGCCCGGATATATAATTAGCACAATAAAAAAAAACACAAGCCAAAAGATGTGCATACAGTACTGCAGCATGATACTATTTCCCCCTTCAAATGGATGTCCCAAGGGCATGGGTGATGGATCATAATGGGGAGGGGGGTGCCCCTTAACCACTTTTGTGACAAACAATCCAATGCCCAAGTACAACAGCTTGGCCAGGCCTGCTTTCTCCTTTAGTTCATCGTATACTTTGAACAATAACTTGGCATTTATTCTGCCTACATCTTTTCAGGTAGAAATGGATTTTTTTGTGTGTGTGTGTGACGACGCTGAGGCATTGCCGGTAAGAAACATCGATATCTTTCAGGTTGATGCTAAACACTGCTGGCTGTTTGAAACAGTTTTTGGCTGGGGCAAGCCCAAGATAAGAATCAATGTAGCATGCATGCATGCTGATAGACATCTATAAGCTAAGGCTGTATTAACCATCGGTTTATGCACTCTGTGTCTGGAGAGATAACATCAATAGAAAAACAAAATGAAATAGTTATGTTGGCACAGCAAAATTAAAGATGGGATCATTGTTTATTTTAACATTTTCCCAAAGGAAGCTATAAAGACTATTGATGGTGTGATTATGATAAATATGTAGGAACACATGTAACACTGACAAGATTTGAAGCAAGCATTTTCAATATCATGTGTTAGGCTTAGTAATGTAGTTGCATCAGTCCGTGACTCTGCCATACATTTCACATTTGGAGTGGGAAGAACATTTCAGCCGGGGGTTGGGAGTGGGGGTAGTGGTGGGCAGATCCATATAGATATAATTGATTATCAGTATCACACATATCATTTGGGAGGGCACACACAATTTTCGGGGTCAAGTGCCATCAGCTCCAAACCTCCCATCCCCACCCCCGCTTGGCCACACCACCGCGTTACAGAATGCTTTTACATTTTTGGTCAATAATAGAATTTCATTAAGTGAGATGTTTGTTGGGTTATAACAGCAACTACATTGAGGCTGTAATACATTATCTCTCTCATATATCAGAAAGTTTGTTTAATTTCTCACTTTGATTTTAAGGGGCCATATTCACACCATAGTCATAATGTTTCTGCTAAGTAACACAATATGGTAACCTAAAATGTGCCACAAGGCCTTTAAACCTAACACAAAGTGTGATCTGTCACATACAATATTATAGTAACTTTAAAGACCATTTGGCACCTTTAATTTGGCTACAGCTGTATATATATTGAAATGCAAGTCACAGTCCATATGTTCCCTACCACACCAGGGTGCAATGCTGAATGGGTTGTGCATGTCAGAATCGTTTTGTTTATAAGATATTTTGTTGAACATGCTGTCGTTTATTGTGTGTAAGAAAATGTTACATAGTTCCAAGACATATGCCTCTTATTTTTGTCTCAAAATGCATAAGTTACCCAAAACATCTGTTTTGTAGGTTTTTATACAATCCTAGAAGTTATAGTGCTATAACAAAGTTGTGTTTATCTGCCAAATATATATTAAATAAAAAATAAAAAAGTTGAATCTTGCACAAAAAAAGCTTCAATGTGTGATTAGATATTTAATATTGCACCTAAACCACAGACAATTACTTTCGTCCTGTCTTGAGAAGTAATATCATACATGATAAGTTAGGGTTAGGTTAACAAGACTACAAGATTTGTAGTCTCGAGAAGTAATATCATACATGATAAGTTAGTGTTAGGTTAACAAGACTACAAGATTTGTTGTCTTGAGAAGTAATATCATACATGATAAGTTAGGGTTACTGTAGGTTAACAAGACTACAAGATTTGTTGTCTCGAGAAGTAATATCATACATGATAAGTTAGGGTTAGGTTAACAAGACTACAAGATTTGTTGTCTCGAGAAGTAATATCATACATGATAAGTTAGGGTTAGGTTAACGAGACTACAAGATTTGTTCTTGATTGGTTTGTCGAGGTAATATCATGCATTATATATTTTTGAGGATTGGATGAATATTGCATACATACTACTTGTATTTCCTTTCAAGTTGTAATTTAATTGAGCAAAGATTCATTTCAAATTTAAAACAGAGCACCACAGAATTATTTTATGTAATTGTGTAGGCCTATACTTTGATACTCTTCCAGAGTTAAAATGTGTTTGTGAAATGCATTGCTTACAGAAGTTTTACCTACAATCCTCAAGGAAAATACATATCCCACTCCCCACAACAATGTTGCAGTTTCTGAATGCATTTTGCTACAATATTGAATGAGGGACAGTCTGCCAAAAGTCAACATTTCTTGCACTGAACGATGGAATTAATCTTACTGTTATCATCATAAAACACTCCTAGCTGTCAATTAGTCACATTCAAAGTCGGCATCATTGTTCAACCCTCATTGTTATGTAGGCTTCTCATCTGTTTGTGACATTTTTCTTTGGCTACTTATTTGTCGCGAAGACAAGTGTTGTGACCAATTAGCGAAGACTGACATTTCAAATGATGAAGCTGCTCCTGTGTGACCTGTAAAAATTCAAAATCATACAAAAACTGACATGGAATGAACACGAGGGACGTGTCCTTTAGCATCTTAAAAAATAAACTACTGATAGAGTATTCTGTTTATGTGTTGGTCATAAAACATTGGTCACAAGACAATTTTGAACAACATCCAAGAATGGTAATTTAATATAAAGAACATTTTCCCAGGTTTTAGTCTATACTGATAATGAACTTTTATTTCATTTTCCTTGTGCTCAATTACTTTTAGCTGCCATAATTGAAAGGTAAATGCATGATTTATAACAAATGTCGGTACAAATCCTGTCATTTTGGGGGCGGGATTATTAGTGAATCTAATACATCATATACATTCATAATATACTCTCTCACAGATATGCACACTTTGATATCAATAAAGAGAGGTTTTCAGCTACACATCTTACCAGTGACCCAGGGTCACTATCATTGCACATGGGACCTTATTCCAATTTGAAATCCAATGGGGAGGGCAGGGGGGGGGGGGGGATATGTGGGGTATTTCATTACCCCTTGAGAAAGTTAGGCTTCTGATCTCAGAGATGTTTCCAATTCTGAAATGAGTGGGTCGTACACTGGCATGATCGCAAATTCAGGGTCAGGATCATTCCATTGAGGAGGATCCCATTGGGGAGGGGGTTAAGCATTTATTACCCCTACAGCAGGCTATGAATCTGATCCCATTGGGGACGGGGTTAAGCATTTATTACCCCTACAGCAGGCTATGAATCTGATCCCATTGGGGAGGGGGTTAAGCATTTATTACCCCTACAGCAGGCTATGAACCTGATCCCAAGTGGCTTTTCAATTTTGAAATGCATTGGATGTATGGATCACACATGCAGGGTCGGCATCCTTCCCTTGAGGAGGGCCCCATTAGGGCAGGAGTTACAAAGTAAATCTGACACTTGCTACCCCATCCCCTGGAAAACACAATACAAATATACAATAATGCATGCAGATCTATATAAAGTAACAGTTGAATGGCTTCTCAAGCGATTGCATGGCTCGATAAATGCGTGAAGCATGGCCAACCCTATAATGTCGTTGGTTTCAGCCTCCTGGCTATCTAGTTTGTTAGTCATTTATTTTTGGTTACTTAAGGATTATTAAATAGATAAAATATCTCACTTTCCTTTTGATAGCATATTAACATGCTAACTCCCCTTCCTGTATTCCTTACACCCTGATAGGCATCAATATGCACGTCATGTCTGGCTTCCCAACAAACTGTAAATATATATTTTTTCCTTCTATATATGTGGTTGTCTATCAGCTGAACTAATTTGACCATAAATTTTCCCTGCATATATATATATAATGTCATGAAAGAAGTCATTAATGTTCATTTCGGTTGGTTCCTAGGGTGTGCTGCTTGAGAGCACAAAGAATGTGATAATACATTGGCAACACACAGCGACGATGAGAGGGGAGAGAGACAGTGGGTACAGGTGTTCTTGGGGCCCAGAGCTATCTATGGGCCAATTGTTTTGAAAATTAGTACCCCCTGAAGGGACATACCAGGCCCATCTTTGTATTTTGCATGTGAAAACAAAGGGAGAAAGGGAGGCACAACATTTCAACGGGGGGAGGGGGGATAAGAAAATGTCAGTAATCATTTTATCTCAAACGAATCTCATTTGGGGTGGCACACCTAGAACAAAAATAGGGGGAATATCCCCCCAGCCCCCCCCCCCCTCCTTGGGAACGCCACTGACACAGCCTAGATGTGCATCAGACGAGAACACATTTGTATATATATTGAAATCACAGATGATCATTACACCTTGACATCCCCTCGATAACCTCCAATCAATTTCTTTTGCTTTTGCAGAGGCTTGCAAGAGAACAACATTTCCATCGGGAATGGCAAACCTGCCGCCTCCAAGCCGGTGCCTATCCCCATCAGCCAGACGCCGGCCGCCAAGTCGGAGAGCCGCTCTCCTGATGATTCCCTGATGTCTGGCAGTCCCAGGAGGCACCTGATGGAACGGGAGCATCTCACCCTCCACCCAAAACACGGACGAAGTCTGGTCAGGGAGGGGCTCCAATCAGTGGGGGTAAGTGGGGGTAATATACACAGGAATAACCCACTCAAGTGCACACAATGCCATATGTTACTTCCCCACGATTGTACAGTAATATACACAGGAATAACCCACTCAAGTGCACAAGTACATACAATGAGTGTGAACACATGCTGACCAGCATCATTGTTCTTATCCACACTGATAGACATATTTTGGTCCTTTTTGTTCAAATCTCTTTTGTGGGAAGGCAGCAGAAATTTCGTGGGGAAGGAGGTCAATCGTTGGTCAAAATAATTGGGAGGTTTAAAGCCTAGCCCCATCCCCCTCCCCCAACACAGGATTTCCACCCATCTTTGTGTGGTTGGCAGCTTAGCAAGCAGTTAGTAAATGACTGTGAATGTAACTTTGCACAGTGGAGAGGGTGTCAGAGAAGTAGTGTACAGCCAAGAAAGCTGTGGCAGATTTCACTACTAGGCGTTTATAATCCCTGACCATTGCTCATACCCCCCATATTAATCAAGAAGTGATGTTCATTCCATTAATCTATGATGACCTGAAACTGCTGATCAATTTTGGCAGGTTAATCTAGCTCCCTTTTGGTCATAAGTCGAGGTGGGTAAAATGTTGAATGAGAAGCAAATGTATACATCTCTTTGGTGGGTGTGGTAAATTCATATATATCCCTCGATGATCCATTCTGGCATAGAAGAACAAATTTAATCAGTTTGAAACAATGAACAACAACATGAATAGCAATACTGAAGAAGGGCAGTACAGTACAACATAAGGCATTCATCAGACATGTGCCATCCTTTCCTACGCAAGTCATTCATCGTACATAAGTCATTAATCGTACATAAATCATTCATCTGAGCAAACAAAATTTTGTAGTAATGGAATCAACTCCCCGAGAGACATACAGCGTATAATAGTTTGGTGGAAACATAAATAGAGGGAGTGAGATTGTTATAGATCTAAGCAGTAATTATTGATTCCACTATGAGATTATATTATCATTTGCTGCCAGGCTTTATTTTGGACTAACAATTGCACTTTAAATTGAAAATATTCAACTTAAAATAAATCAGGAATTACATAAACATTTATATATATCTCATTGACATTTTTCAAAATGCATGTTGTATTTTTTAATGAAAAATAAATAATTTATGCATATCAATTTTTCCCAGAATGAGGCTGAGCTCAAATTACTCACTAGTGAATGTTACAATTGGCAAAACGAATAATGTATAGTAAGTATGATTGCCTTACATAAACTATGGACTGAGTGATTAAAACATCACATTAATAGATGTTTGTTCCAAATGTTTGTTCAAACGCATGAGTATGAAATTATTGGTAAGAACATTCGTTGAGCAAATGGATTTTTGAGAATAGGCAAAAACACTTTATAAACAAGCATTACTAAACAAATTAATGATTACAATTAATAACACATTAAGAAGCAAACCTATTGATTAAAATTAGGAGAGATTGGTATGATTAAAAGCATGGCTCCTTGCACCCTAAGCAAAGAGATAATCTGAATATATTGATTGATAGAGAAGACATCTTTTATTCTTGAAAACTTGAATTGCATTCTTTGAAGAAAGTTATCGATAGTTATTTACTTTCGTAGTCAGGGGAGCGATTTCATATGTGGTTTTTAAGTATTGATTAGAACAGTTGGATTATGTTTAAAGATGTTCAAAGTTAATTCTTGTGTTTCAATTTTCTGGTGAAAACTCACCCCACAGAATATCTTGCCCCACAGAATATGTTGACAGATCAGTAAACCTTGATCCTTGATATAGTGAATTGCAATTAATTCCATACATGCAGTAAATTATAAATGTTTTATGGGCATGGAAACTATTCACCACTCTGTGAATTGATAGTGAATTGAATTGCATTCTGTATAAATCTTTCAGGTCTTTGACACTATCATTCACGATTCACTGATCTCATACCACTAGTGAATCATGGCTTAAGTAGAATCCAAAAAGGTTGCACCACCATTTGCATGGTGTGCAACTGGTTAGGCTAAATGATGTATATACATGACATGTGTTAGGCAGTGCTGATGAGCAGGTCATGTTGAAAAAAAGCCAGTATTGAAGAAAAAAAATGGTACTATATACTACAATTAGTAAGCAGCTAAATTTTCAGACTATAATAAAATCCACAACCAGCTATAACATCCTAGTCTATCCTTTTACTATTTGCTTCCCAGGCAAGTGTTATCAATTAAATTTACGATTTAATTTATGATAGAGCCCCAAAACCAAATTATTCCATTTCTCTCTCTCTTTTCACAGGAAACAGAATTTCAGCATGTAGCAGAGGATGAACCTGAGCTGGATGATGATGCTTTTGAGCTGGATGGCCCAGCGGAACAAAATTCACAAGACAGCGGACGGGGCTGGGGGCGAAGACAGGCCCCGCGGACGTCCAACCCTGCCAGGCTGTCCTCCATATTGAATCAGATCACAGAGGAGGAAGGTATGTTGCAAGATTTGATTGATGGCAAAGTTATTAAGATACATGTGGCGGGGGATACAAGGGGGGGGGGGCGGGGTTTGGTATCACTTTATATCACGTAAAGATAAACTCAGAATAGTGAAGTTTCTTACGTATACCTCACAGACATTGCATGTAGATAAC